>QZLH01000008.1:16017-64393 GCA_003833135.1 Oehlia diaphana
GGTTTTTAAGGGGGGGGGGGGGGTCATCCGATCAACAACAAAGAAATACGTAATTTAAATAATTTAAAGGGGGATAAGTGTTGCACGTGATAAGCTATCTTTTTACTAGGAAATTTCAATATGAATATTAAATAATATTCACGTCAAAGTATCGTTTTAAAAAATAGGAAACGAAAATTGTGTCGGCTTATATACAATATATAAAATCAATTTTAATATTACATATAAATAGTATTCGATAAAAGTAATAATAACGATAAGTGAAAAATAATTTTTCCAATACAAACATGAATGACGAGAAAACGCAAATTAATTTAAATATAAACAATTATATAATAAATATTAAAGGAAAGTTTAGCGTTAATTATGAACAAAATAATTGTACATATTAACCTAAGTCATTAAAATCTCTACAATATCCCTCCAGAAAAGTATTCCCATAAATTTGTCAAGATACGAATATAAATTCATGTCTCAACGAATAATGATACTTATTTATGTTTTAAAATTAAAAAATTTAGAGTTCAGAAAGTGTACAAAATAAATTCTAATCTACTGCGGAGTAAAACACGATTGGTCGGCTCAAATTTCAATTATTTTCCTTTTTTTTTTGAAAAACGAGCCTTTAAATAAAAAAAATTGCTTCAAAAATAATTATAATTCAAGAGAATTCTGATAAATCAACAAGTCATATTATTTTCAGGTGTAAGTAAAAGAATAATTATGTAACTAACATTATTAATATTATTAATATCGGGCTTAACAATTAATAATTGATGCCATAATTTGTTATATAACAATAAATTTGTTGGTATATGGAAGGTAAAATTTTGAAATTTTATAATTTTTCCTTTTACAGAATTTTACTGCCGTGCACAGAATTGCAATCATTGCTTTAAATTAATTATAATAGATTTATTTTATTTAGTAGTTAAAGAATTAGTAATAACATTTTAGGTAAAACCTCATTCTTATATTATTGCAGTAATATTATTTACATTTATATAAGACCTATTTTTAAAATACCACTTATGAAGTTCAAACTAAGGTAGTTTGACATTGAAATCATTGAAATCATTGAAATCAATTAAGTTTTCCATAAGAATATGAGATCGTATTTAATGATCGGATCTTTGTCACCTTTTTAGTAATTTTTTTATAAATAATTCTTTGGCTTCTCACTAAAAAGAATCATAATTAATTATTAATTCACTTTTTTAAACCGCATGTATAGGAATTGCCCCGATAGTAATAAAACAATAATCATTGAAGAAAGATTGTGCAACCTCCCCTGATTAAAGGGGTAAATAAAATTTAGGTTTATTTATTTTAAATTAGTTATATTTAAACTTATACCTATTTTCTTAATGTTTACTCGTTTACTAATGATAAATTTTTTAAGGATGAAATTTCTCTAATAGTTTATTTGAATCATATTATTTATTGTAAGATACAAATATACCCCCAAAATCTACTAACGAAAGGCTTACGTATTCTTATTTCTTTCTAGGAAGTTCCTTGCAATGACGTCTCAGTCGTCTCTTTTTTGATTAAAAATCAATATTTATATTTCCGTATTATACTGTATATAGATAGTTCTAAGCTTTCCTTAAATATTTTTTCTATAACTAAAGATCAAGATCCTGAATAGAATGTTTATTTTTAATCGACTACGTCATTTAAAAAAAGGTAAATAATAAATGTTAAAGAAAAGAATTAATAAACAAACTAATAATTTTAATCTCCCGTTTTAGGAAATTTTAATCCTTTATTTGAAATCGATTAAATCGATTAAAAATATCAAAAAACTGTCATTAAAAATATTCACGTACATATTTCATGTTTTTAATCGAACGATAAAACACAATTGGAGGTAGTTCAATTAAACTAACCATTTTTTTTTTTTTGTCTATATTATTAACATATAAATGAAGAATGTATCACATATTTATTTTAATTTTCATTTTTTAAATTAATTAATAAAACTTTTGAATTTACTTACAAAATATTTTCTTTCGTTCATTCTCCAAGCATTAAGTTCTTGCATTGTTACTAATTATTACTTTCATATAAATAATATATATGTATTCATCCCGAATTAACTCTCCACCCATGATAATGAATTTATCTATCGTTCACTAAAATATGATGAATATTTTCTGGAACATATACTGTAACATCACCAATTAATTTATTTAAAAGCTATTATAATTCTCATTTTTAAATTTTACACGTTATTCTTCTTTTGATGACTATCCCTCCATAAGATTTAATGCTACATTTAATAAAAAAATATTTTGAGTGATGAAATGTGCGTATTGGATTTTGATATACAATAATAGTGTAAAATCATAATGATAGTTAGTGGCTTGCCAAGCAATGAATATTATCACTCACCACAATATAAATAGATTGGATGATACCTATCCAAGCCTATTTCATCTTTTTGCTTAGATAACAAGCTATAAAGACATTTTATTTGACTTAGACTAAACCATTAGTAAAATTACAGTTAAGTAAGGTACGAATACAAATATACAATTAGTTTCATCTAAATTAAAATTAAACTACTAATTAGAAAAAGAAAAAAAGCCTAAATGATTCAATTAAAATGGCTAAGCAAAACTATTACTTAAGCTAAAAGTTAATTATACAAACGTTTCGTAACCCTTCCATTGATCTAATTATTAAATCCTTTTCGCAAATGTTTATCTTACTAGCCCGTTCCATAAAGTAATATTGTTTCCATGGCTGCAATCGTGATATTCGCATGAGTGATGGTATAACATAAATTTGCATAAAAGATATGAAATTAATATTATTGTTATTAGAATCTCTAAAAATTGATCATATAAATTTGATTATTCATCTTGATAATAGGACATATACCGAAATTACAGCTAATAGATGATAACGAGTCTTGATTCAAGGTATCGAGACGCTAATATGAGTAACTAAAAATATTGCAACATATCGTTCCACAATACTCAACTGATCTGTTAATCGTTTCTGAGATTCCGTATATAATGGTATATTTGCAGACAATGATTGGAATATAGAATTTGCGATAAATATAAATCGTAAATTAATTAATGACAAGTGTTCTGTATCAATTGCAAAATTAATTCATAAACATTAGATTGTTTTATGGCAAAACGTACTCACTTTTTATCACTTTTCATAGAATTTGCGCAAATGATTCGTTTTCTGATACCTAATCAACATCGTTGTGCAGTATTATAAATTTTGCTAACTTTTCTAATAATTAAAAAAGTATCATTTGTTAGTAAGAATATAAGAATGTTTGTAAAACACATCCAAGTTATTTTTCCCTAATCTCTGGAAAGATCTGATTCTTAATACCAATATAAAGTAAGGAATTGTTACTTTAAGATAATTATATACTTTAGATAACTTATTGCTCTTCCAGCATGAATATTGATTAAATACCAGATTCTTAAACGGTTCCTTCCGATGCCATATACACCCGAATCATCTATTTATTCATTAAGTATCCGGTGTGATACTAGAAGTTCTAAAAGATATAGTGAATTCGTATAATTTAAATTGAATTTAGAATAATTAATAAAAAAAAATATATATATATATTTATGTACCTAATATTTGTTGAAATATAAAAAAAATTTTCTTGATTTTACATCATTGAAACGTATTACAAATGTCAAAATAATTTGATGAGAAATATTGGCATTCATCTAATCTTTGATCATTTAATTTTGTCGCTGATAAATCTTTTAAATATTATCCCTTCCGATTAATCGATCTAATCAAATACCCCTAACACTTTTTAAGCAGGCCATCAGGATAGATATTTTTACGCATAATAGATGATCTTTTTTTTGTTTTCAAGTAAAATTAAGTTCAAATAAAAAGTATACATTTTTTATTTGCTTAATTATTAATCTCATGTTTGTAATATATAATCTTGCCTATTCTTAATTTTTTCATTTCCTTTTGGGGTACTATCAAACCATCAGAAGTGTCGAAGGGTTTGGAATCAAAATTAAGCACTTTTTTTTTTTATTTTTTTAAAAAAAAGATGACGCCTTATCGATAATTGGTTCGATGCATAGCTCTAGCCCACTTGCCTGTTTCTTGGCATATTTAACCGTTATTGAATGATATACTGCATAATATTTTAAAAGAAAAAAGAGATATGTATTACGTAATCTCTGAGCTTCTCATTCGCCATTAAAAAGCAAGCCACAAAGTTCCACAACGCTTATCTCATCGTATTATGTCATAAAGATCATTTTTTTTATTTAATTATTTTAAGATACACAAAAATAAGACAATTATAATTAAAAAAAAAATCTAGATATCAACTAAATCGACTTGCCTTTCTTCTTCATTTTCATTTCTCCCTCTATTACCAATTTTCAATTTCCATATAGAAAAATATTCATACCCTTTAATAAATAAAATTCTTCCAATTTCATAACATGTAAAAAATATCAAACACCAGAGACTAAACCAAAAATAACTTTCCCAATGCATAACAAATTTTCTTTGATGACAAAAAGTAGATTGAAAACTATACATTCCTTTACTTTCAGAATAAAATGATGTCCAATAATCTGCTAGTAAAGTCATTGGCAACAAATTATAATAAGCTGGGTTCTTCTTTGGATAAACTCTTGGTCTCGTTCCTGTTGCATCAAATAAAAAACTTGTTCTCTTCGCCCTTAGTTCTGTCATAATTCCTTCGTATGTGACGTTAGGAACATTAAGAACTGTCCATGCATATGCGCCTGTTGAAGGAAAATGTACATCTGATCCTGTAAGCATTAACATATTATTTTGTTGTACGAACAAATATGTTTGCCAGTCAAATGTATCTCCATTGATTACTTCGAATCCATCAACTCCCTATTATAATAAATATCATTTTTATAAATTAATAAAATTACTACAATTATCCAGATTTTAATTAAATAACGAATACCATATCTCGAAGTTTCTCTCTTGAAGGATGCTCTGGCAACGTTCCAACTTGATATCCCCATTCAGTACTGTTACTCCATGGAATATGATTTACAGATACTAAACCACCTAATTTATGAACATGATCTATTATTTCTTCTAACCTTTCATCTGAAGGAAAATCTGGAGAAACATCTACCGTTTCATTTATACCAATAAACTGCATATGGAGTCGACAGGAACTATTCAAATAAAAAAAGGTTAATATTATTAATAATTAGTTAAATGAATTTATTTTAATATAATTAAGATTAATTAAAAATAAATTTTTTTACCTATATTCCATTGCCGGTATTACAGTGATCGAATCATTATATTTTTCACGTGCAATTCTTTGGGCTTTTAAAGCACCTTCAATATTATTGTGATCACTTACAATTATAGCATTATATCCATTAGCTATTTATTAATTATCGAAATAGAATGAGATAGAAAATATTTTAGAATTTTTTTTTTAAAATTTAAGAAAGAAATCCATTAAATAAAATATATTTTTACCTATTGCCCATTTTAATAATTGCTCGGGGTTCATTCGACCATCAGAAAATTTTGTATGTGAGTGACCATCTAATAATACATTGAATTCACCAAAATCATTATCTATTGGAGTCATATAAGATCTAGGATCAAATCTCCAATTAAATTCAATATCAGAATAATCATTTGAATCGGGTATAGCTTTATATTTAAAAATAGTCAAAAAAGTGAAAAGAAATACAAGGATAAGGATAAACTGTAAAAAACGTAATAGTACATCATGTAAATATAATCGAAATTTTAACGGTATCTTTATTTCACTTAAAACTGGTCCAGTACCACCACTCAACCGATGACGCTGGTTTCGTGGAGGCGAAAAAGTTGTTGGTAGAAGTGGAGTTTCAGGACTTATATCAAT
Source organism: Oehlia diaphana (assembly GCA_003833135.1). NCBI lineage: Eukaryota > Fungi > Glomeromycota > Glomeromycetes > Glomerales > Glomeraceae > Oehlia > Oehlia diaphana. Next base: position 21,917 of record QZLH01000008.1, read on the forward strand.
TCCTGATGAGTCCAATGTATTATAATTTTGTGTAGGACGAGAAAGAAGTGCGTTTTCCTCTTGGTCCATTTTATATTTGAGAGAAAAGAAAAAAAAAATAAAAATAATAAAAATAAGGTAAACAACTTTAAGGAGAAGTATGGTTCTATACTCAAATTGGTAATGTTTTCAGTTACAAATTACTACAATTAATAATGTTTACCTGTTACAGACGATCAGCACTATAATTGTACAACTTGTGCGAAAATAAAAATTACATAGTGAATGAATATGTTTTACAACCCTTTGCCTAAATGTATATATATATCACAAACATTTCATCTTGATGGATAAAAAATTTCATCTTTTAAATATGAAAGAGTAATTGTTTAATACCAGCAGCTTTGATCGTTGTAATATTTTCTGGATGAAATCGTGATATTCCAGGTATTGCTGAATAAATATATCATAGATAATTGATAATTTTATAGAACCATATTAATTGATAAACGATAATATCGCCAATGAGGAAATTAGCGACTGTGATTAAAAAGAACTTAGACGCTGGCCTATCTAATAGACAAACAGCATCTCAATTCTGAATTAGTTTTAATCTTGATTCGTACAGACATTAATTGGGCCACTACTTCAGCAAGAACCACTCTTTTATTAACCACTCTATCCACTTAAATTAAATTAATAGAATTTAACTTAAGTACGTTTAAATGTTTTACTGTACTGATCTGTGTATTTTCCTATCTTTCGCCTACGTCATATTGCAATTTCCTAAAAAAATTTACTGGCACGTGACCAATTTTACCGATCATAACTAAAAATGGCTAGATCAATTTATCTTGAATTTTGTAAAAGCTGACTTTATTACCATTTTTTCTCTAAGTACACTTGCAGAAAAAGTAAAAATTTGATTTTACAGACTGCATAATGTTTTTACTAGGGTTTAATTGAAAACAAGAACATGAAATTTTTTCTGTAAAATTTTTATTTTTATTTCTCAAAGTTACAGTAAAAATTACACAGATCTTATATACTAAGATCGAAAGCAATTCTAATGAGCATGTACGATATTAACGTACGCATTGGCCGGAGTTAAGTTTAACGTTATCACGTGCAAGTGCATAACTCCTAAACTCTGGTAGGATGTACGTACGACGTTAAGGAACTCCAATTGTAATAACTGAAAATCAAAATTTCGTCGGAATTTGGTTTTTTCGTTATTTTTGGAAATGATCTGTAAATTATGATCACGTGCCAGTAATTTTTGTTAATCCACCGGTCCAGAATTAGGACGCTCATTTTTTGGTTACGCTAGGGAAATCAAAAAAAGTAGCTAGCACGTTACTTTATGAATTGAATGCCGGGTATTTTAGATTCTTAACTTTATGTTCTGATATTAATAAATTACATCTCGGTACCATTAAATTTCCGAAATTTTAAAATTCGATAAACTAGTCTTTGCGTAATAATGAAGATTAAACAAATACACGAGAACCCAAAGAACAACTTAATACCTCGCTATTTGAAAATACCAAAGAAAAACATTTTTTTACTTATTGAGAAGTATATAAAAATGTTATAATGATTGTCAAAGAAATCTCCAATAATAAATATTTTATATTGGTTTTGATTTAATTAGTTGATGGTACACCCAACTGTCGTGACTTCATCATCTTTTTAAAGAGAGGAACACGCGTCAGATTTACTCACCTACTAATGAAATAGTTTAGATTTTAGCGCTTTACTAATACAAGTATTATAATATAGAATCATCTGCCTTTTTATATACAGTAGAACGTATTATCATACTTACCGTAAGTTTACAGTACGACGTACTGCTATAAATATTCCTGTGTTGTTTCTTTAATGTAATTGAAATTTCTTTTTTTAGCAATGATTGCATCACATTCATTTATTTATAATTTCGTCAAACTTATATCTAATAATTTTAAATATTTACTTCAATATGAAAAATAGATTTCACCTACTTTCATCGGATTAACTCATTCTTTAAATGGAGAATATGTAAAATCATATAGAAACTTACTTATTTGCATACTACTTTCTTATACTTATGAATATTGTACCTTTATCCAAAGGTATGGTGAATTAAATGCTTATTTGACATATGTTATTTCTTGAGAAAATTCCTATAAGCATTTATTAATTTCTATAATGACTCTAAAATCGTATTATTTATATGAACTGAATAAAAGTTCTCATTATAAAATAGTATAAAATGTGGGACAAAAAAAATTGTTCAACTGGATCGTCAAAAACAAATCAGTTCATAGTTTTTCGAAAGTTTAAACAAGAGCTTTTTATTATGTTCCTCGTTTGTGAGTTATTAATAGACTTTCCGTTAGCGGATGAAAAATAATTTGAGGATGTAGGAAAACCTGAAGCTAGATTTTGTTGAGACACCTGTTGAGATGTATAATAGATTAATAAAGAATCCTTTCATCATTTATTTCAATCAAAAGCTGATACGTTTTTCATTGATTGAATGAGATCAACCAAAAAACTCTTCAGAATTTTCTCCCATTTTTCGATCATATACTGTTGCAATTCATCAGGATTTCATCTTCTCTCAAGCATTCTTCTGATTTCTGGATATGCTGCTGTAAAATTTAAACATAAAATTTTGCATCCATAATGTTATTGCAAAAACTTTTTTGTTGTTTTTAAAAAGAGGACGAATTTTGTTTTTGAATGTCGTAAGCATTATGTTTTCGGTAAACTACTTTATACCCAAGCTTTCTAGTCGTCTTCCCACAGCTTTGTAGACACATTTATATTGACTTGCGAAAATTTTCTAACCAAAGCACACGAATATGTCTTTCAAGAACATGTTATTGGTTCGTTATTTTGCTATATATGGTCGTCCCTATGAAACACATTTCCGGTTTCTTTCAATTTTTTGATATATAATTGGTTGTTTAAAGGGAATGCTAGTTAACGATGAACTTCTTTTGGGGAGCGTATTCCTTTATTCTTGTAAAAATTTTATCCATAATTTCTGTAAAAACTCCGTGGGTATGGTACATTTTCAGAAATAACATGCAATAAAAAAGGAATAATTTTTTATAGGGATTCAATAAACTAGGAAAACGGAAACCGTTAAAGTCCGTCGCGTAGTATCTTCTTTCATTTATTCGAAAAATAGCACAATATGACGATATGTAACACAATAAAATAAGCAGTGTTACAAAAAAAAGGGAGTCAAATAGGAGCAGAATGATCAGGTGTAACACGTTTAACACGTTGATTAGATAATCATGTGATTATAATGGTTCGGATTTCCCGTATAAATCGTTTAAATCGTTTTTTACACGGTGAATAAGCAAATAAGAAATTGCAGACTATGAAGAAGAAAACTTATTAATAGCTGTTAAACACATGCACATCAGATAACCCCTGAAGCTTGTACTACTTAACCTGTCAAATCACCAGATAATAAGAATAGTTAGTAGCTGTAAACAAAAATATAATATAAATAATATAATTTAAGTAGCTTTTTTATTTACACATGAAAATCCTATTATACGCATATTACTAAAGTTTAAAATAAGTTTAAATGATAGTATACAAAATAACCTTTTAACATCATATTTGAAATTACGCGCATACATGATTATCTCATCATCTTGTTTATTATTATTGTTAAATAATAATAAATATGCCTAACTTTGATAGAATACTATAAATATATAAAAAACGATAGACCATAACTATTTAAAGTAGCAAGATTTATCAAAACTTTAATCTATTTTTATTAAAGCAATAAAGCATTCAATGCTATCAAATCTTATGATAACAATAGGTTAAAAATACTATTGTTTTTTGACAGTATCAATATTCCCACCCCTATAAAAAGTGTTCATACTAAATTAGCTCTAGATTGGCTTAAATTTGGATCATTTTTTGCATAAATTTGAGCTAATTTGGAACCAATGAGCCCATTTTAGCATAAAAACTTTTTTGTAGTGTACGTATTTTTTACATTTTCATATTTAAAATTTTAACATATATAGGACACAAGAATATTTATTTCATACAACTGTTATTTATACTAGAATGCGGAAACTTTTCCATTTTCCGTCAAACAATTCGGTTTAGAGAATATATTGTTATTTTATTTAACGTGAATAAAAAATTGTAAAATTAATCTTAATTGTTAGTTGTGTTAAAAATCTTAAAAAAGTAGAGAGAAATTACATAATTAATTACATAACAACACTCGATATAAATAAACATTTGCTATAAATGTTGAAATTACGATTTATGTTTGTGATTCTTCATTAACGATAACGAAAAGTATAAAACGAATTTTGGGAAAGGAATTTTTGGTGTAACGAATCGGCGTAAAAACGAATTAGGACGTCAATCTAAGCCAATTTTTTTCTTACCCGCGATTTTACTACAATATGTTCCATTTATACATTTTTCCGTAAAAAATTTGAGAATTTAATTTCTTCAGTAACGTCAAATTGATTAGATAAATCCGACGGATCAGGATCGTCGCATGACCCAATTTCCTAAACGTTCGTAAAGTTGAGATGCTGTTGGTCTACTATTGATTGAGTTCCATTAACCATATTCAATCTGGTTCCTGAACAATTCTCGATTAAAATTAGTCAACGATACTATTAATACATTTTCCAGTTTAAAATATTAATATATGGAATGTAATGGGCGACTAAAATAAATGGCGGTTTCATGACACTGTATAATATTAAATCTTAAATTATCTCTATTTGCGAATTTAGCTTCTTCTGCGTCATTGAATTGATTTGATAATTCGGATGGATCAGGGTCATCACAAATTGTTATAAACCAATTTCCTAAATATTCGCAAAGCTGTGATGCTGTTGGTCTATTGGATGGATCAGCATCTAAACATTGTAACATTAATCTAGCGAAAACAGGTGGAGTTCCACTGACTATACTCGGTCTGGATCCTGAGCAAATCTCTTGTATAAGTTGTGTATCATGAGGTCTATCACAATAAGGGCGTACACTAGCTGATAACATCCACATAATCATGCCGAAGCTATATATGTCAGACTCTTTGGTTAATGTGTATCCATTAAAGATTTCAGGAGCAAAGAAAGGTATTACGCCGTAAATTTGTTTAGAAGATATTTGTTTATCAACAAGACCGTGTAATCCTGTGTCTGCAATTTTAGTATCTATCGAATCCATTTCATTCTCAACCAGTATGTTCCCTCCATGTAAATGCCCGTGGACGAGACCACGTTCATGAATAAAATTAAGACCAGCTGATATAGCCCATAACATATCTACAATATCTCTCCAGCAAAGGACTCCCATGGATTCATCAAGATACGAATATAAATTTCCATTTTCATAATATCTCATAACGAACATGTAACACGATGTCGGATCTTTAGTAATACCGAAATAATCTGCAAGTGAACCGCTTTGCAAACATTTATAATATCTGTATAACTTTTTTGATTAAAAAAATATTTAGCCCAAATAAAACTAATAAAGTTTAATTTAAATTTGTAATTAAGATTAGCCAATAACAAAAATTTTCAGCCATTTGGCGTTTTTATTTACATACTTACTTGATTTACGAAATCTTGATTTATGTTCTGGGAATTATCTAATCGCTTTAATATGACCTTAATCGGACCATTACGAGTCCATACTTCAGCTTCTTCGTCCAGATTCCAACTTGGCCCCTCCATCCATATTGCAGAATAAATTGAACTAAAAGCACCTCGTTTATTAGTATTCTCGACTAAATCAAATTGATTAAAATCAATCCACTCAAGGTAATCCGTACTATCGTTTGCATTTAATTGAGTGTACTGAATGAATTCATCTATCATAGAGTTTCCGCTGGTCCAACTATAAAATTTTCCTTTCAAATTTGCAATATCGCAATTTTTACACCATGCAGCGGAAGTTCGTTGCCTTTTACAATCTGGACAATTTCCATATGATAGAGCTTTATTAATATTTGCACTATTTATAGCGAAATCCCGAGACCCGGAGGCCGGGTCTGACAAACGCTCGACCTCCAGCTTATTTGTTTTTTTCTTTTATTTACTTTTTTGGTAAATTTTGCTTTTTATTATTTTTTTTTTCTTCGAAAAAAAAAATAATAAGGGTCTCTGAGAGCCGTACGTTCTATCATAAAGCATTTATATGTCAATTAGTATTTTTGAATACAATACGACCTTACTTCCATTGTCTTTATCGTATAATTATAAGCTAACAAATAAATCAAAGGATAAAAAAAAAAATCAATCTTATAGGTGTAACAATATTTAAATAGATTTGCCTCTTGCATGACATATAAGTTGCACGAGTTCTGGCGCTGAAACCTGTAATTTGGATAATACATAATGTATAATGCGAAATTACGTAATTATCTCTGAAAATATTTTACATAAACTGCTTTAACTACATTAATAACTTTGAAAAAAACTATCTTTAGGAATAATGCCCATGAAACCATGTGAAATAGCAACATTCTTTTAACGTCAAGAATGCCACGAGGTAATCTCATTTTGATCGCATTTTTTCACATGCGATTGTTGAATGACAAAGTTTTTTAAACAATAACGCAAATAATGATTAATCAATTTCCAAAGATTTCCAAATTCGACTATTTCAGTAGTTAAAAATACGAGATTTTCCGAAAATACATAACTAAAATTATTTAGCTTATGATTAATCTTGTTCTTTGATGCTTATTTAGTACTTTATATTTACCATTTTAAAACCACTGAACGTTTTAATTAAATTTTTTTCTTGATAATCATTGTCATCTTATCTTGATATCTTAAAGTTTCACAGTAATTCGCATCACATTACATGAACAGCGAGAAAAAAAATAATATTGTATCTAAGATGTCGTGTAAAAAAATTTATCGCAGCACAAAATTTAAAAATTTATTACACGCGTCTCGGAAATAGCGATAAGCGAGATACGAAATTATAATTTTTTTAAACTGTTACATTGCAAGCTAGCACGAAAAGGCAATGATTTATTATTTATTTACACAACAATTGAGCTAAAATTAATGTTTCGAATTTTTGGGAATTTACGTGGCTGTTTTTGTTTTTATCAAAAAGGTGAAAAATGAATTTAAATAAAGTACATCAAAATTATATTATTGAATTTTACCTAAGGATAATACTTCGGAGCCTTAATTGTTTGTGAATTGCGTAAACCCTAAAAATGACGGTTTGCCGATAAAACCGATACATATATAATATTATATGTCGTATTTTTCTGTGTACTATGAACAACATTAATTTAATTTATAAAAGGTTTCGGGGATTCCAGAAAAAGAATTTTATTAAATACATAATAAACTTTAATATTACAGTTATAAATCTAAATTATTAATGTTGTACAAAAATGGGATCCAATTATTATCTGCATAGTTAAGAAAAATGTATATGTCGCACGTAATTTGATTTTGTAATCATAAGATTTAGAGTATCCGCTTTCGAGGATGAACGTAAAAAAAAAAATATTTTGTTATCCTGCTTAAACTTTTCAAGGAAATTTTGTTAATATTTCGGAAGAGTAACGAGATCGGTACGCATATTTTTAGGGCCAAGATTACGTAATGCCGCCCGGTATTACCAAAAAAGGAAGGATCTACTCGTTATTGACATTACGAACGCCAAGAAACGTGCAGTGTATCCCGGTTTATCCCGGCCGTCACGTAATCATCCGATTGCAATCGCTAAAATTATTTAGTGGTTATATTAAATTATAAATTAATTACCTTTTGACTCTATGGTAATCCCTCGTTTACCAATGTGACTAAAAAATTTTATCCGTTATTTCTGTAAAAACTCCGTAAAATTGTGCCTTTCGTGGACCCATTCACGGAAAATGTAAATAATTCGATAAATTCCGTAGGTTATTAATTCCGGAAATATGGAAAAAAGATGGAATATAAAAAACGGATCGACTTTTTTTATAGGGACTTTATTACCATTTTGCATATAATCCCGGCAAAAAGTCATCATAATTGCCGATTAATATGACGAAAATTCCATTCATAAATATTTACTTGCAAAAGAATCTTTATCTTGTCATTATGGAACTGAGGTTTGTTATGACTCGATAAATTGATAAGAAATAATAAATAGTTATTGGGATGGGCTATATCGGTCACAGGACTGAATGATTGGATGAAAATGGGTCACGTAGTGATCATTTTCACCAATCAATTATTTAATTTTCTATAAATTTCATTTTTATGCTATTTTTAATCCACTTTATAAGCTTTATCTTACTATAGCTTCAATAGTTTTTATATAGTTCATATAAATTCATAATAACATTATTTTAAATTCAAAAGTATCATAATCATAAATGGTAATGAATTTGTTTTTCGAAGTTTCAAGTTTGCGTAACGGAAAAATGTTTTCTGCAACAATTACAAATTCAAATTAATATTCCATTTCTTTTTAGTGGAAGTTCCTGTTGGAATTCTTATATTTATTTCCTTCAATGTCTGTGAATGATATCGAGATAGTACTTAATAAAAAATATCTAAAGAAATTAAAATAAAGGAAATAATCCGTTACGTTTTCGTATATTTATAATAATACGAGTTATCGATCAGTCAATAGGAGCATGCAGATTTTCATAGACCGGTATTTTTATTAGGCATAGCAATACACATGAAAAAAATTATGGTGTAAATGAATCTTTTTGTAGGAAAAGTTTAACTTGAAAATTTAATCTGAGTCTAATTGTTTAACAATTAATGCATGATATCTACAGGACTCCCAAGATAAATTCTCATTTCATATTTTATAACGACCATGCAACATGATGTCGAATCTTCAATTATGCCAAAACAATCTATGAAATTATTGACAAAATTGTTTTTTTATAACCAAAATAAAAATTTTCATTCATTTACAATTATCTACCATAAAGTTTCAAATAATTTCCGAACCAGTTTTGGTCTACATTATGATTAAGATACCTATACTTCTCTCATTAATCCATACTGCTCGAATTGAAATACCTCTTATTAGTGCTCCCAATTGATCAACATTAATCCACTTCTTCGGTACTATCGTTTAATTTTGCTGAATACTATGTTATTATAATATATAAGTATCTATCCATTAGTCTTTCAAAGTTAATGTAATCAATTAATGTAGTTGATATCTATAATTGACTGACGACTAAGATCAGTTACAATCAAGTTTACATTGCTTCATCATCTAAATCATGTTTTTTACAAATCCCAAACATTGCGGCGGATTTAATGAAATTTGGCAAAAACCCTGCTGCGCCCTCGGAATTAAAATTGACTTAAAGAAACTTTTTTCCTAAAAATGTTGGTTAGATGCAAGATTTGGGGCACAACAAAAAATTTTTAGAGCTCATTTTTGACTGTTCACTAATAAATTTGGGACTTAAATAGAAATTGGCGACTAAAATACTGTCAAATATTTATTAATTTGACATGACGGACAAATTTTGAGGTATTTCATAAATCCGCCATAATGATCCTAAACTACTTAAACACTACATGTTTACCGTATTTGCCCAAAAATAAGCAATCACCAAAAATAAGCAACATGGCCCGCATTATAGCAAAATTTGGCCCACATTATCAAATCTTGGCCGGCATTATGTGCAAATTTGTTGCTTATTTTTGGGCAAATACGGTATATTAAACTGCAATTTATAACTCAGATATTATTACAGTATAATATCAATTTATTATACTAATTACCAAGAAACATTATTATAATTACTTATATAATATACAATCATTAAATTATATTATTAAAGAATTCAAAAGTCTATTAACCATTAAATTACTAATTCGAAATTATCGTTCAGCCCAATAGGATCATATAGATTTCATAGACTGATATTTTTATTAGACATAGCAATAATACATGATTGATATAATAAAGTGGAGTAAATAAATATGGTGTAGAAATTTTATAGTAAACGTTTAAATAAAGCTTATAAAGTGGACTAAAATAGCATAAAAATGAATTTATAGAAACTAAATAAACTTATTTATGATTAAATGCATGGTCAAAACCGTAAGAACTGAACGATACCACTTTTATTGGACGTGGGCTATATCGGTCCTGTGATATAGCTACTCCCCCTATCCAATAATATATATAGTTTACATATTTCTTTAAATGGTAACAAAATCATCTTTCTAGCATCAAAAGACAGCGAGATAAATTTATATAAAACTTCATGGCAACTCACTATATATTGATGCTAGAAGATGATCTTGATACCATTCGAGAGAATTCAAATGAGCTATAGATCATCTTACTACGACCGAAATCGGAACCGTTTGGAGCTTTAGTTCATAAGTTTTTGGATCGTCATTATCGCTACGACATGTAAAAAGTTCGTACGTCTTTGAAAAATTTATTACGGATTATGGAAATGTTGACACCTACTCAAGTCAAATTTACTCACGTAGTAGACTTTCCGGATTTATTAATATTAACTTACATGATTTTCAACTTAAATAAATCAAAAACATACGTATAATAAATTAAAAGCTCAAATAGCCTAGATCACGAAAAATGAGTACTTTGGGTCTTAAATTCAATTCTTAAGGTAAGTAAAATTAAAAATTAATTTAATCTAAAAAAAATTTCAAATATACAGTATATTTCTATTATCACTTATCCTCGTAAGTTCATGCAGATTTGAAATGTCCCGATACCCGTTTGAAATGATTATTACGTTCGTTCCATGTGACTAGATTCAAGTCTTGAATAAGAGAAGAAATAAATTGTAATATCAATGGAGCGGTGGAGCACGCGTACGTTCTTGTCCAGTGTAATTGTAAAAAATAGACGTGAGTTCTACTGGGATCAAATTGAAGATTAATAGAAAACAAGAATAATCATTCAATGGTAAGTGTAACCCGGAGAATAAATCTAATTTGTTGACACGTTCAACTATGTCAAAGTAAGAGTATTTGAAACGTTATCAATTAATAAATTAGCTAGAATGATGGCGTGCTTAAGTAAAATATCTCGGATTGACGCTTGATGTTTGAGGCATAACGCTAACTGAATATTGTTGTCTTCATGTGAATTGCATTCTTTGCATTGAATAGTTTGGTTCGGATAAAGTCTTGGATAGTTGCCGTGCATTGCAGTATATCTGCTGTGGGTAAATTAAATTCGATCGTTTCAGTTTAGAGCTTTGTAATTTGGACAGTTTATCACAAGTAGTATATCAAAGGGTTTCATTTCTCAATGAATTGCCAGTCTATTAGTCTTTTGTGCAATGTGAGTTTCCATGGGTGGCAAAGATGAATTGCTGATAAGAGAATTAAAAATCGAAGCTTGAATGGGCATCTTCTAATGTTTTGATCAACTATATATAAATAATGGTTCAACTGACAATAATTTAATAGCATAATTTCGCATTTAATCATCGAATGCGCAGTATTTATCATGTCAAGTGGACGCCCATATTACCTGAAATTGAACGTACATGATGTGACGTCCAACTTGCGGAGGGTTCAGTTATTGGACCATATGTCCAATAATGGTTTCCGGTCTGCCTGAAAATTTAGTGATGAGATCTTAGAAATCGTTTTGGCAAAGAGACTTTAAATTTGATCAAAGAAAAAAATATTATTACGATCTGAGTTAGACAGTTGTGATGGAAATGTCATAAAATTTTTCTCTATTCCAACTTCCAAATTATAATACAGTATCTATTAGGTACTATTATTATAAAAGTTTATATCGAGATTTTATTAGCGAACATTGCGATCATACATGTATATATGAACTTAATATTAATAACAATGTAGAAATCATTAGTGGTCAGTTTGGACAGTCCTTAAAATTTTGCCATATAAAGCGGTATTGTCTGATCCACAAACATGATACGGTTAATAAACGTATACTGTATTACGTAAAAATCTTAACGTAAATTTACAATTTGACCATCCAACATCGATCGGATAAGAGGTAGTTCTATGTCAAATTTAGTTGTAACAATTCGAACGCTACTACAATATGTGAGAATATTTATTAACTTTTTTTCGCGGCTAAAACTTTACTAGCCTTTCAGCCGTCGGTAGCTGAATGTTTAGAAGGTAACTCTGTAACATGTATTTTTACTTTTATTCTTTTATATGTTCAAATTTATTTGACCTAATTTTACTAAATTACGCTTTATTTTATTTAAGTGTGAAAAAACCAACATATTACGGAGTGAAGTAGGAATTGGAATCGATTATCATTATTAGAATCGATTTTAGAATCGATTAATCATCGATTAATCATTAATCGAAATTATACTACTGCCGGTCACGTGACTATTAAAATTCATTAAGATCTACATAAAAATTTCTTTTTTTGAGAATTTTGTACAACATAACTTGAATTTCATTGGACAACAAATTTCCTTTTTTTTTGGATTTTTGGAATGTCACGTGACAACGACATAACTTCTTAACGGACTACCTAGCGTTACCCTACAAAAATGTCACGAAACGGCCGGCATTAAGAAATTAAGAAATTAACTATGTGACAAATAATTAGTGACAAATAGGTTTTTGTCAACCGAAATAAAACTAAAACTTGTAGGGTACGCAGGGGAAATTCTACTGCGCCACAATAAGTAAATTCGATTTAAATCGATTCTTATCGATTTTGATAAATTCGATTATTGTAAAATCGATTCCAATCCCTATTACGGAGATCAATAAAATAATAACTGAAGGGGTATCGAATCAAGCATATTGATTTTTCTTAGACTAAAAGGTACAAATAACATTATTACACAAATATTATTGGTTACGCCACGATTTCCTGATGTCGACACTTTTATTTTTATTTTTATTTTTAAATCCACGTGAACAAGGTCTTGGTACTAACTACAAACTACAAAGCAATTATAATAAAATCGTGAACCAAACCGCCAAATAAGACAGTGACACCCTGGCGTGCGAACATAACGAACGAAGGCGGGGAATTCCCAAGGGAACACCCCGTCAACACCAAAGTTAAGAGGCTAGAGAGGATGATAACTCCGACGCCGACTGACAAGTTTGGCCAGAGTTATGCAGAGTTATGCACGGATACGTGATCAAACGCAGAGCTGAAAGCACCTCGTTTATTATTATTGTATTATTATTAATTAATTTGATTAAAATTATACCTAAAGTATCATTCAGATTTCGGAGATTTGGATTTGTTATACCCGTGTTTAGAAATTCGGATATGTTATAATTATTGTACGATAGAAATTACTCTGATAATCCGATTTTTCGTAATTTTCGCAAAATTTGATGTTGGGTATCATTAACTAGATTATTTGATTTTGCAGGTGCTGTTTATTTTTATTATGTCACGGTGCTCTCAACTAAATCAACATTAATACACTCATCGGTACTAATCGTTTGATTTTGTTGAATACCATGATATTAGTTCAAATTTGCACTATCCCGATTTTTGCGGCAGTCTGTAGTCTCGTAACTAGAGGTTAGATAAATAACGAGGCCAACTCATATGATTAACAATATCGCCATAAGTAATTTGTCTACGGTTGGACTCTTTTCATGCAAGGTATGTCTGTCCGCACGCGTAATCCTCCAATGAAGCCGTAAAAGGCTCATTTTTACGAAATTTTTACAGAAATAATGGATAAAATTTTTTTAGGATATAAATACAATTATTAAATTATAATTCAAAGGTTTAGTTCATTAATCATTAAATCATTGATTTGATAGCTAACTCCTAATCCTGGTAAGGTGACAATCATCAACGGTGATATTTAGCAATACTCAAGATTATTTAGTAAAATATTTGCTAATTCTGTTGGATTATAATTATTTCTCCAATTAACCTTGTCAACAATTTTGAAATTTAATATATATCCGTAGATATTAGGATTTCGACAAGAGCTTGGATTATGGAATTCGGCAGAGAAGCTATACTTTAGCATATCTCGAATCCCAAACATATCTCTGCATAACTAAGATGCATAGCAATGTCACGAATAGAAAATCATTTATTCAGACGTCCATTAAATTATTAATACAAAAAGAAAAATGTGGGAACGCGCAATGATGTTTGCAAAGATACACATTCAGTCGTTATTGAGAAACTTAATCTTATATATTAACATTACGATAATTTTACATAATAAATAAAAAATTTTTTTTTCTTCCACAAAAAGATATCAAAAAATTGGATACTGATTTAGGGTCTGATTCTTATATTTTAGTAGAAAAATTATGGAAGTTTACAAAGAGCATAACAGAACCATTGGAGGTTTTTTAGTTCTAAACAAAAAATCTAGGGTTCAGTATTTACAGTATATCATGATAATAATCATTTACTCAGATTAAAGGTAATTTCGTTGTGATAATAATTTTGTTTCATCGCGTGCTAACATATATCCTTACATACTGCTGTAATACATTTTCTTTTTATATATAGAGTAATAATAAGCAAAAAAATCCGATAATAATTACTAATCTTCTAATTACATCAAAATTTTTTTTTTGTTTCATCAAATATTAATCAAAGTCAAAGAAAATGCAATTTTACTCGGTTACATATAATATTCTTCGGAGAAGAGTAAAATATTAGTATGTTTATTTCAAAAAAGAACCTATATCTAAAGTTCGTTAAGTTGTAGTACCGTTTATTATCCGGAGGACTATCTGTCTCCTCACGTGACGTTAAACGATGAAATCGCATATTTTAGTTTTATCTCCAAGTAATTATTAGGTTAAATACTACTTAATATAAATTTCTCACATGAACGTCTACAATTGAGAAATGAAATAACAAAGGATAAATGGAATCATGAAGGAACGAATCATAATGGAGATAATGATAAGGAGATGAAGAGGAGAATGATGTAAGGGAAACGAAAATTAGGGAACACAAGTACAGATAGATATAAGCGATATGAAAGGAGGTTTTCTATAATAAATTATTTATTATTTATTAAGGTACTAAATTTCAAACAAATTCGAATCGTAGCATAATAATCAGCACTAAAATGGGTTAAAAGAATTGGAAAATAATTTTCTTTTTTAATCTAGGCCAAGTTTTTCTTACCATAAATTGTACTAATGATTTTAGTAAAAAGCCTTTATTTTTTTTTACACTAAGTCGGACGGATAATACGCAATACGAATTTATCAATATACTAATACTATAAAAAATAAAACAATATATATAAAAAAATCAGTACAAATTCTATAATAAAATATACTATAAATAATAATCAAATTGTATCTCTAGTCAATCTAAGTATGTAATATACGAAATCAAAAATTATTGAAATCTACATTTATATCTTTTGATGATTATTACTTGGCAAATCACTATCATTATAATTTTGATTGTTTGCAGTTTGTGTTATCACTCATGTTTTCCAACGTCATTATGAAGTTCTTGTTTCAAGCTTGAACTCTTGGGCAAAAGACAATAATTTTATATTTCACACACTTCACTTGGATGCTGGTAAAGAAATTCATGAACATAATGATTATGATCATTAAAAGAATTTTGTAAAATGACGAATTGCAAGATAAAAATTTATATCATTTGGTAAAAATAGTAAAACTTAAAACTTGAAAATTTGCTGATACTGCATAGTATGTGTTGCTACATCGAAAGTAGCAAAGTTACATCAGGTATTAAACATATCAGTCATATTTCCATGTGACGACTGTCGCGTTATATGAAATAAATCATTCAATTTATATACTGTATATACACCATACTCTGAATCACTTTTAATTTATCATTAAAATTTATCGTTTTATCATATAGTATGCTCGTGCGTAGCGCATATCACCCCAGTTCTTTTCAAATTTTGAGATTCCCGGAGATTTTCCTGCATTAATAGGCAATTTCCGGGGATTCTTGCAGAAATCTCAATTTCTTAAGTAGATTCCTTATAAAAAAGCGTTACACAAATCTTTCATAGAAGAACAATTTCTCCAGAATTCGCTTAATTTTATCTAATAATGCAGGAAAATCTCGGGGGATTAAAATCTTTTTTTTTTTTTTTTTTTTTAGGGGGAGGTCGCATTCATATAATTCATATAGATAACTAACTTCTAACTAAAATAGAATGAGAAATATTTCTCTTAAAATAATGAATAATAGTAATTAGGTAAGTGGGCGAGCGCATGATACTTTAATAAATGTACTATGCGTTCATCACACTTCAATTAAGCATCAAATCTTGTGCTCTGCGCGTGTATAAGTATTTACGGATGAGTCATCAGACCCAGTTTGTTGATCAATTCGGTCAACAGCTCCAGGAAATGATCAAAAAGATCTAGATTCAAAATTAATGCAAAAAAGACAATTCGTTCTTTATTGTAAAAATATAATGGATAGACATGCATGTTACTCCAGTTTGATCAGCACGTTAAATTTTTTTTTTTTTATAAGCAAAAATATGATCAGAATAACATCATTTCGCTTTAAACACGTAAAGTAGATGTGAATTAATAAGCTACTTATGTTGTTACATAAAATGAATGACTAATCTGTTATTTATAAAATTATTTGAAATACAAAGAACGTTTCGTCAAAACTTGTATGAATATTTATCACGAATATTCACATGAATATTGTATTGCAAAAAAAAAATATAAATCCATATTATTTCACATGAATTTATCTTTCGATAATTTTGTTAAGATGTACATCGACTTGTGATTACTGAAGGATAGTCTTATGAAATTACATAATTTCGGTAATGGCTGTAGTGCCTCTATTCTTCAGTATATTTGTTAATGAACAAAAAAATTATCTAAACTTTTTTTTTTGTAAAATACAATATGATTAAATTTATTCTATTGTCAAAACATTTATTTAAACCGATAATCTAGCGCGTTCGCGCTCTCTTCATAAATTATTATTATTATTATTTTCAAAAAAAAAAAAAAAAAAATTGGATATTCTGTCCCTTTCACTAAACCGATCTCCGGATTTCTCCGGACCCCGGGATAAATGACTGATAATGGCGTAGCATGAAGAAGTTCTGAATTGATATATATTCAACTAAATGCTTTCAACTCAATTTTTACGCGATATAATGGATGAATTTGAAATTCATATTCGTATCCTAACGAATCTT
Source organism: Oehlia diaphana (assembly GCA_003833135.1). Classification (NCBI taxonomy): domain Eukaryota; kingdom Fungi; phylum Glomeromycota; class Glomeromycetes; order Glomerales; family Glomeraceae; genus Oehlia; species Oehlia diaphana. The sequence continues at coordinate 39,057 of QZLH01000008.1, forward strand.
TGATTTGAGAAGTATTATAGGAATGTGATATATCTCATTTGTTGTGGAAGTCTTAACTTTATTCATGAACGTGATCTAATCGAAGATATTGGATTACATGGACCTGTTGATAAACAATTATCTTGAAAATAAATAAGTTGATCATAACTTTGTATAAGAAATCAAAAGTAATCAATACTGGTTTATTTGATTGTAATTCAAAAATCTGCTCAGGATCAAGATCAAGTATTGTCAATGAAACTCACTGTTTTTGTCACATTAATGCTATTATGTGTTAATCCATCATACAAACGTTGATCTGATTCATCTGAATTGAATTTAACAAATTCAATGTAAATATATACTCGGAGTGATATTTCTTTCTTGAAGATTGTTAGTAATATTAATAGATTTAATTCTTTATCTATTTGTTTCCTTTATTAAATCCGTCGACTCATTACACACTATATGATATTGATTTACAAGGATTATAACATAATTACGACGTAATATCGTTCGTTGCTTGATAGATTTTAACATGATAATATTGATCTAACAAAAACAGGTGGAGTTCCGCTAACAACACTCGTCCTTAATCTTGAGTAGAATTTCTAGATCTATATGTCTATATATATTATAAATAATTTTTAGATTGTTGTAAAAATAAAATAACCTTTCATTGAAATTAATAAACGTATTGTAATAATAAAGTGTCCTTTTTTCTCTCAAGAATTTTTTTTATAAATCATTCGTACATAATCTTAAGTTCGTAATATACATGATGTCTCTCTGGTAAAGTTCCTTTTAAAATGGTCAATAATAATCATCGTCCTTCTTAAAGATTATACGTTTGTGTCGATCTACGATCCTCCATTCATAAGTATTTACTTAGTAGCGAGCTTCCGAGCTTTGGTTTTCAGTGATACAAGTATCAGCATCAACTACATATCCCTTCCTTAAATTTCATTTTTTCTTGGCTAGCTAGCAAACTCGATCTATCTTAAAATGAGTTGGATTTAGAATCTTGAAAAAGTACATGATTAATTATATCTCGTTATTTTTAATTTATTGATAAGAAACTTTTTCTTCACCTGTATATATAAGAATAAAAGTAAATGAAAATTTTAAATTTTTATTTTTTCTCTAATTTAAATATTAATGGAATAAAAACCATTTTATCTGTTTTTTTTTTTCTATAAATATTATTCTATCTTTTTTTTTGTAATACAATACATTTTAATTTTTTTAAATTAATTAATTCTTCTTTTTTTTTTTTAAAAAAAAAAAAATACTACCTAATTACTAAAAATAAATAACCCCGATAACCCGGCCGTAGTGGGTTTCATCTCATCAATTTTTAATTTACATTCATAATTTTCGCTATGCCAATATGACATAACATGAATAATTCCATAATAATGATTTAATGCTGCTGTTACAACAAAGAAATGAAAAATTTGATGAGATGATCCCTAAAAAAAACAAAAAACAAAAATAGGCATAAATTATTAATCACTTGTAAAAAAATAAACGATTAAATTCAATAAATAAATACTAACCCATATGTCAAATGTTCCGGGAAGCAATCTTTCAGGTATTCTAATAAAAAGAATAAAGATTTTTAATAAAAAATCTTTTATACAAATTTTTGATAAAAAAAAAAAATATTCACATACCTTGCACCGTAAATTAACGCACCAACAACGTATAGTGCACCTGTTATCATTAACGACTTAAGGGCAATAACATCAAAACTTAAATGAACCTACAAGAATAATTCATAAACCGTAAATCTTATGCAAATCCACAAAGTCAATAAATCAAAACATATAATATATAATTATTCACCCCATATAATATAATGGCATGCAGAACTGGAAAAACTGTACTTCCTCCTAATGCGATAAATAACCCAGTCCTAAACCATCTAAATTCTGGTTTTCTAAACCTAAGAGCAACTGCTACAGAAATCTAAATGATAATACAAATATAATTTTAGACGAATTATACTAATAAACATACACATTCACACACGTATGCAAAGTACATACCGTTGCAGTTCCAAATATAAATATCATTGAAAAGTAAACGATTTTCCAGATCTTATGACAATAAAATCCTAGATTTTTTTTTAAAAGAAAAATAATTTAATCTAAAGATAAGGAAATAAATAAGAATATTAAAACAATAACGTACCATAATATATTATTGGGCAAATAGATCCACTAAAAAATAAAATTTACTTGTTATTAACAAAAATTCTGAATCAACCATTTTTAAAGACTTTAAACGAATCTTGACTTACAAAATCAAGGCAACAATACCAACATAATCGCATCTATTCCAATTTGCACAAACCTATGAGAAACAAAAAAATTTATTTTTAATATTAACTTACTGAATAATTATTAGTGAATGTGAGCAAACATTACCTTTTCCGAATGGCAACAAAGGGTATGAAAAGCTGACGACAATCCGAGACAAATCATTGCGCCAGCCATAAAACAATAAAATGCAATTAAATCCACCTGATTCAAAGTTGTATAATTTACAAAATAAAAATATGTAGCGAATGAATAGGTAGCAAAAAGCAATGCACCAATAAGGTGAGACCAAATATTAACTTGATTAAAAACGCAAGAAATAAAATTTAGTATGTTTCTTTAGCAATAAGTCAACACTCAAGTTTTAACTTCGACTTACCACTTTCATTGTGAAGATAAAATAAGGATTGTGCACACTTTAAATACGAAAATGTTGGACGACGATAACCTCGAATGATATCCTTATTATCTTGTAACCAACTGGGAAGTTCCCAAAAAGTACAAGTTAAAGAAACCTTGGTATTTGTAACCCAAGTTTTTGGAAAGAATAATGATTCGTTTGGATCAAATTCGTCATCAGATTTTTCGGGATCAAGGTTAGCTACCAAAGAAACTATTTCTTCGGTAAAATTTTTTTCGGGTAAAGGATGGTTTGTTGATGATAATTTACGTTGGGAAAGCGGCATTTTTTGAGTTAAAGGTGATTAGTCGAATCGGTAAAGAAAAACGAAATGTCCTTTATAAATATATCTTATTATTATTTATTATAAAAAAAATAATTTTTTTTTAACAAACTTGTCGATTCCTAAGTAAAATTAATATGAAATGCAATAAATACGCTAGTTAGAAAAATAATTTATAATCAAATGCAAATAATTTGTATTGCATAAAACATGCATATTTCTGAGTGTTTCATTGTATAAAGAAATTTTTTTTATGAATAATACCTTAAAAAACCGTAAGGACAAAAAAAAATGAAAGTTTGGAATTCGACAAGGAGGAGAACAAGTCTACCAACCCTCAAAAAAAGGTTCGAGTTTTCGGAGTAATTTCCATTTTACTTTATATAGATGAATTTTATCGTATAAATTTAGTTAAGACGATCATTCTATTAAAAATCGATAAACTGATAACATCCTAATTTTGCCGATGTAAGACAAACGTACCACATGTTATTGTTGTTGAAATCTATTCGTCGCGTGAATGTGAAATTCACGCAGCGCCTCAGCCTATCATGATAATCGCAATAATATATAATTAAGCAGATTATCATTGAACCGAAAAAAACTAGACCTTCTCCGAAATATCTAAGGAAGTTTTTGAATTTCTTAATAATGGTATAAAATATCTATATTCATTCTTATTTGTAAGGATGGTCTTATATTTGGTGTCCGAGTCTTTTGGAAAATTTCAATTGAACTGGAACTTGGTGTCCACAAAAAAAAAAAAAAAAAAGATTTTGATTGATAGGTTATTATTTTTCTTCGAAGAACAATAATGGATTAAGAGAATTGAGTACATATTATAATTAATTAGACATCGTAGTTGGCCAGTGAGTGCTACGTAAAATTAAAGATAAAATAGTATTGGTTCGTTAAAAAGTGTGCGGTAATTTAACTCATTTAAACTTCAATTGATGAACAATCGACTTCATCAGATCTGATTTAAAAGAAAAAATCTAAATGGTGCTAAAGGAATAATTAATATAAAAGTATTAGTTGATGATGATGATTTATATAAAGGAAATATCAAGTTGTTCGCAAAACTCTGCAAGAAAATAAAAATTCTTGAAATTGATTGTGGACGAGAGTTATGCTAACAGGATAAATGATGTTCAAAAAGGATTAGAATGTCTTAATGTTAAAAAAGCCTGGCAGTCCCTTATAATAGTTCTTAAAGAACAGGTGAGAACGTTAACTTGTGTACTTTATCAGAGAGAGAAGATGTAAAACTTCATCACTTAGTATATTAGGAGTGCTAACGAATTTAAATTTATTAGAATTTACCGAATGGGATCTTGAATATCCTCCCAGGAAGATTATAAGGAAGATCCCAATCGACGAGATCAAGCTTCCGCATCAGAATTAGCCGAAAAGGTATTTCCAAAATTTAGAAATTTGTTTTTGGTAACTCTGGGATCATCGAAAAAAATTTGATCAAATGATAGAAAATAATGGGAAAAGTTGAGGGAATTATGTATTAGCTTCATGCATTTGAAAAGGAGGATTATTTGCAAAAGCTCCCATAACAATTGACCAATCTTAAATCGTTTGAAATTTGAATTACTTTATGGAAAGGCGGGTATTTTCATAAATTCGATCAATGAGTAATACTGTATAGTGATAGAAATTTAAATAGCTTTTAACGCTGTTTCAATTATAAATAAAATTACAAAAAATAGAAACCTGTGCTATAGTATAATAATTTATAAAATAAAGGCAAGTTTATTGTCTAATATCAAAAAGAGATTTTTTAATAAAAATTCCAATTTTCTATTACTTTTTATTTATTATCTCATGTACCTAATGGCTTACCATATTTGTAGAGTATTTTGAAACAATTTTCATTAATTTTTTGAATTTAAAAATACCTTTAATAAATAACCCATTATTCCGTTCTAATGATTCGATCCTTCATTATCTCATTTATCCTTTGTTACTTCATATATCAATTGTAAACGTTCAGTTAACTCCTGCACCGTTTACACAACTAACCACCCCTTAAAAAAAGAAAATTGACATTGATCTCCGGAGATTTTCCTGCATTATTAGGTAAAAAATAATTATATTAATTGTTCTATGAAAGATTTGTGTAATGCTTTTTTTATAAGGAATCTACTTAAGTAATTGAGATTTCTGCAAGAATTCTCCGGAAATCGCTAATAAGCAGCCTATTGATGTAGGAAATCCGGAATCTAAAATTTTGAAAACTGACTTTTTTACCTCCATTCTTAATAAATCATTTTTATCTTTTTCACTCTTCTCTCATTTCCCTTTCTTCCTCTCCCACTCATTTAATATATTCTTTTTGTCATCACGCTTAACTGCCTAAAGAAATATGTAGATGTAAACATTTCCCTTATTTTTAGGTACGTTAGAGCAGCATGATGCTATGCATGGGCGGGAGCATAGTATATTTACCTTGTAAGCCTGTGAGTACCAGCTTTGTTGCAGTCTCACAGTGGAACTGGTTGGGATTTTTTTTTTTGGTGCAGTATAGTATAAAAATGTTGATCCGTGTTTTATATTTCCATGTTTTTTCCGTGAATGTATCATTTTCACGGAAATATAGAAATATTTGAATAAAAATTTTTTATAGCGCCTATCTTTTGTAGCTCGTGGATATTAGTTATTGCTGCGAACGACATAGTGCTACGAGTAATAAAACTTTCTACAGGGTGCACTTCTTAGGAAGTCCCTTTGTGATAGAGTACTTTGTAATTAACATATTAATAATTTCGCGAGAATATGTGGACGTCCCGAATATCATTTGGCCATTCTCACTTTTAATTATTGTACATAATAAAAAAATATGATTATTCTGAAGTATTTTTTGGTTTATTCTCTTTATTCAGTCTATTCAACACAATCCAAAAAAGAAAATTTATATTATAAATTTGGCGATTTTTTACATATTTTACGTATCGTTGATTTACATTTGGTATCCAAAAATGATTGACGACCTACTTGTTTAACAATCTAACAAGGAATAATAAAGAAGTCACGGTCATTTAATAACTCAATCTTGTATAATATCTATTAATTTCATATTATTATGTTTTAAATGACCAATAATGACCAAATGTTATCACTACCGGTCATATGTTATATAGATGAACTATCCCGATGAGTTTGTTTATATTCAGGTGAGTGTTTCGTAGTAATCGTACTCACATAAATAATTATAAACTTTTTAAGCTTGGATAGGACGAATAGATTTCTTAAAAATTCCCCGTGTCACAAGCGCTTTCCCCAACCCTGCGGCTATTTAGATGGTACAACGGTATCACTCACGTTGAATTTTTCATCCAAAAAAATACTAAGTAATTTCGTAAATGGCATATTTTTTTCGGATTATAATTGTGTGACTTCCAGAATTGTAATTTAAATGGCATTTATATAATAAATTCGTAAATTAGTCAGTATCATTATCGTAGAAGTGGCGCTTGTCAAAAAAAAAAAAAAAGAAGTGGAAATTTTACGAATTTTACTTTTTTGAGAATAATGATCACCAAAATTAACCTTAATTAGTATAGTTGAAATCTAGAATGATAATCTGTTTTTCTTACTTTCTGGACTTTGTTTTTATTGATTATGTAATTTTTATTTTACCGATTTACTTCCCTATTTTTCTTAATAAATACATACCAGATTTCAACTTAATTTTTTATAATACATAAAATAAGTTACAATAAACTTTACCCATACATCGTTCCATCTCCTTCGATTAATTTTCCCTAAAGATTTTTCTAATTCATCATATTTTTTTTTTGTATTGTTTCTTATTATTTTTTCTTTTTTTAAAATAAAAAATAAATTCCTTTAGTTAACTAAGCCCAGTTAGTTAATATTCACCTATTTTTGTTCATATTGTACGTAAATTTAGGTTATTTTCCATGTAAATCTTGTTTACTAAAAATTATTTAATAGAAATTTCTGGCGTGAAGGTAAGACAAAAACGAACGAATCAAAAGAAATTACTTTCATAATTTACAAAATTAGAAATTAAATGATTTCCAGATTAACTTATTTTTTTGTTACACGTAACTCCCATTTTTCATGTATCACGTAGTATAGTTGACAATCTATATATATATATAAAGGCTAATTTACTTTATTTTTTTTTTTCATGAGAATTTTTATTCACTTGCTAATTATTTTTGTTCCTTTACAATTTCTTAAATGGCTTGACAACAAGTGAGAGCTAACAAAACAATCGTTAATTCTAAATGCCGGCTTGCAATTATCGTAATCCTCTAATTTTGTTAAGTATTTTTAAAATACTTAGAAATGTGAAATTCCTGACGAAATTAGTTAGATGGAGATTTGTTTTTCGTCAAAATCGGTTAATTCTTCCTTTATTTATTCAACTTGCTGTACTGATGAGAATCGGATTTACGAGAGAGCTTGCTTTTGCTTTATTTCACGCTCTTACTTCTGAAGAATACCTTGATGAAATAGTATTATCTAATAACGATATTAAAGTTATTAGTAACGAAAATACAAATACAGAAGAAATTTATGAATATCCTAAAGGTGACTCGTGCAAAGTTTGTAAAAAGAAGTATGAAACCACTTTTAATTGGTGTGTTGTATGTGATATAAAACGACTTCCAAGATGATTTTCCAAATTGGAGTAGCGGACATCAAGAATTAGATAAGATTATAAGAAAAAATCAATTAAATGCTGATAGTCATACGAATTATATTGAATGGATTCCTTACGAAAAATTTACTGATATTAAGAAAATTAGTGAAGGTGGATTCGGAATTGTATATTCTGCCACATGGATTGAAGGTCCAAGATGGAAATGGGATGATAAGAAAATGCAATGGGTTGCTTATGGTCCAAGAAAGATTGCGCTTAAAACTCTTAAGTGTGATATTATCACTAAAAGACGTGAAGAATTCTTCAAAGAAGTATGAATAAAATTTATTTAATATTAAAGTAAAAAGTTAATTTTTGTTAACTTTATCAATAAAAAAATTTTTAGGTTGAGTATCATTCAATTTGCGTTGGTATAAAGAGAATAGTTCATTGCTTTGGTGTCACTCGCAATCCGGATACGGGAAATTATATGATGGTTACTAACTTTGCAAATGAAGGTAACTTATCCCGATTTAATGTGATCTATATATTGCATCAATTTGATTCGAAATTTTTTTTTCATCTCCAGGTGATTTGGCTTCCTATATTAAAAAGCATCAACAAGAATTGACATGGGAACGTATCCTTCGTTTATCCCGTGATATCGCTAAAGCTCTTAGAGAACTCCATAGAAAGGTAAGCTTTAAATAAATTGTGAAGATATTGTTCATTATTTTTAACTGCCAACTTTACCAATGAGCATTTATTTTATTTTTGCTAGGGGCTTATTCATTGTGACCTTCATAGTGGTAATATCCTGAATCATGTGACATGTTATGGAATCACATGGACTTGGATTGCAGACTTAGGATTATGTTTGAAAGAGGAAGCAAGTCAAACGAGGAATCAAGTTTACGGAAGATTCGAATATATTGCACCTGAAGTGCATCGACAAAAATTATATTCAAAAGCTGCAGACGTATATTCTTTTGGAATTATACTTTGGGAATTAACGTCTTGCCGTACACCATTCTCTGACATGACGCGAGATATAGCTCTTGAACTTGAAATTATTAAAGGAAAGAGACCAAATATAGTTGAAGGTACACCACCAGCCTTTGCTAAACTTATGCAAGATTGCTGGCACGAAGATCCGAATTTACGGCCTAATATGGAAGATGTATATAAAAGAATTTGGAGTTTTTCAAATTCAATAATTAAAGGAAATCGTAAAGATAGATATGGATTTAAGGCTGCAGAAGAGGACAGATCTTTTAGATTACAATCTATGACAAAACAAATAAATCCGAAATCTACCTATGGTCGAATTTTATCTGGTAAATTTTCGAAAACTTTGTAAAAGAGTTTTTCAGGAAAATAATAAATTCATTAATATTTTTATATTTAATTTTCTAGATGTTAACTATTTAAGTACAAAGATTATAATTTGTAAGCAAAATTATAAAATAAAAATAATGTTAAATAATAAATTATTAAAATATTAATCGTATGTCTTTAATTGCGATTCCTTATAGATACTCCAATACCATCAACGATTAGAAGTATTATGGACAGTTGTTGTATTAAGGATTCAACCAATAATATCAAGAAGGAAAGCAAAGCAACAGAAAATCAGAAATTGCTGTTTAAGGTTAACTCAGGACGTGGAGTGGAAATAGTTGTAGGAAGTGGTAGTATTTTAAGTTTACCGCCTATAATTATTCATAGTCAGCTTTTTGATTAACTTTGTAAATGTATATATTCATTATGTAAATTATATTAACATATCATAATTGGTAAGTGAAAATTATAAAATATAAATTGCTGGCAGTTTAAATTCAATATTACCAATTATATTGTAAATGATTGTTATGTTCACAGATCTTAAATATTCAAATAAATTATATTAAAGTTTTTGTATGCTGTATTATTTTACTTTAATCTTAATTACTGTAACTTGTTTCTATAATTAAAAAGTTTTGGTCATGCGACTCTGACAACTCTGGCGAAAAAATTTCCTTACTCAAATATGATTGGATACAATTCATTCTCTCTATAGCGAATTTTTATATAATAAATAACTTGCTATAATGAAGAAAAGTTCAGGTACAGATTTTTTTAATATATAATAAAATGATCGTGAATTTCTCACTATAACAAAATTTAATCTTCAGCCGATGATTCACTATAGCGAGGGTGAACTGTATCTATTTTTTGCGAAAACATTCAGCTTATAACTTATGAAGAGTTTTATTTTTTACTTATATTATTAATATAAATGTCAATGATTTAGCTTTTAGCAATAAACTGTAGTAAGAATATACATACAGTACAAAAATTTAAGAAAATCGTGTCGCGTTACGTTACGTTATCAATGTTAATAGATTTATTAGGGCGGTGACATATATTACGTACATCAGTTTAATATAAGACATGTAAGAAAGGAAACTAATCTTACGTTACACATATAATAAAGTCATGTCATGTGATCTAATATTGTATTTAGCTTGATACATTTATTATATATTTAATACTGGAATTACCCGAAACATTAAATTAAGGTTGTTCATAGAACGAAGAAAAATACGAGCTTATAGTTATGACATATACTGTATATATAATAAATCTGGGTTTTAATCGATCGGCACCGGGAATATGTTCTTACGCAATTCATTACTTTCCCGATATTATAGTGTTCCGACCCGGATTGTTACTGTAAGGGTAAATCGGGTGCATCCAGAAAATACAAATCCGGGTTGACATCCATTACGAAATGGATTTCCAATCCGGATGCTAATCGGGTTCAATCCGGTTTAACCATTAGATAAAGGTTTGAAAACGGATATTTTACTGCAACAGATTCATAATGCTAAAAAAAATATTTTAATTTTAAGTTGAAACTTGTATTTTATAACCAAACTCTTTATTTATTTATTATTATATTATACCATAATATTCAATATTCGAAACATGTACTATATTATTATATTATATGCTATAACTAAACATTTAAAACATTTCAAGAATGACCTGACCCTGCATAAGTCTTGTCTTATTTCATTCATAGTATAAACTAAATAAAGCAAATTAGCAAAGTCACGTAACATAAAACAAATTATAAGTTGTAAATCAATTTATATATTACAGCTATTTGCGAAAATCGACTGCATATGAAATTTTCATACGCAGTCATACCATGGTAATATCTGCCCGGACCGTCAAACTCATTTTTTGAATTTTTCATATTCAGTCATCCGCAGTTATATCACATAATTCTAGTCGTGTATGACTGCGTACGGTTGCGTATGAAAATTTCAATACGCAGTCGAAAATCGTATTACTGTAACCCGGATTAGTATCGGATATCCCGTTTGAAATTTTTACTAATAAATTCCATCCGGATAACAACCGATTTTATCCGGTTAATCCTAGTGTATCGTTCCCTTTTTCATTTATATGTAACGGATCGCAAAATAATTACAGCTGTTTGCAAAAATAACGGACCACCTAATTCTATTTTCGACTGCGTGAATTTTCATACGCGGCCATATGCAGTCAAACACGCATAGTAAACTGCTAGAATTATGTGATATAACTGTGGATGACTGCAAAGAAAAATGAGTTTGACAGTCCGGGCAGATATTACCATACGTATGACTGCGTATGAAAATTTCATACGCAATCGAAAAATGAATTAGGTGTTCCGTTATTTTCGCAAATAGCTGTAACGGTTAACGGGTCGGAACACTACAGGCCGATAACAATTAAGGCTCATATTCATTTTTCATCTTTTTTTTTTGATAAAACACAAAAAACAGCCCGTAAAGTTCAAAAAAAATTGAAATATTACAGTAATTTGATTGTGCATTGTAAAAAAAATAAAAAATAAATAAACATTGTCTGCTTGTAATGAAAAATCATAAAAGAAAAAAATTTTATCTCGCTTATTGCATTTTACTATCTCTGAGGCGCGTGTAACAAATTTTAATTAATGAAGCACATTTATTCTTTTTCATGTAATGTGATGCGTTCTATGAAATCAAGATGACAATGATTATCAGGAAAAAAAATAGGTTTTAGATATCAATTAAAACGGTCACAAATTTTAAGTGGTTTGATACAAAATGGGTAAATATAAAGTATTAAACAAAATTAATCCCAATTTAAATAATTTTAGTAACGTATTTCGGAAAATCTTATATTTTGACGACTGAATAGTCGAATTTGCGTTATTGTTTAAAAAACCTTGTTCATTCAATATTCACATGCGAAATGCGATCAAAATGCGATTACCTCGTGGCATTCTTGACGTTAAAAGAATGTTGCTATTTCACATGGTTTCATGGCCATTATTCCTAATGATAGTTTTTTTTCAAAGTTATTAATGTAGTTAAAGCAGTTAATATAAAAATATTTTCAGAGATAATTACGTAATTTCGCATTTATACAATATGTTTTAAGACTATCCTAATTAAATAGAGTTTCAGAATTTTCATGCACTTATGTACATCTTTGTAAATAATCATTCCAATGTTACACCATTTGATTTTTTTTAAGATTTTATTTAGTCTATAATTATCGAAAATTTATTTAACCCAGCGCGATAACACAATATGAAGTAATACTTATTGTATTCATTAAAATTGATTTAACCTTTTTTTTTCGCTTGACAAAACAACTATCATTTATAAATGCTTTATGATAGAATGTCGTGGCTCTCAGAGCCCCCCTTTTATTATTTTTTTTTTCGAAGAAAAAAAAAAATAATAAAGCAAATTTTACAAAAAGGTAAATAAAAGAAAAAACAAATAAGCTGGAGGTCGAGCGTTTGTCGGACCCGGACTCCGGGTCTCGGGATTTCGCTATAAATAGTGCAAATATTAATAAAGCTCTATCATATGGAAATTGTTCAGATTGTAAAAGGCAACGAACTTCCGCTGCATGGTGTAAAAATTGCGACATTGCAAATTTGAAAGGAAAATTTTATAGTTGGACCAGCGGAAACTCTATGATAGATGAATTCATTCAGTACACTCAATTAAATGCAAACGATAGTACGGATTACCTTGAGTGGATTGATTTTAATCAATTTGATTTAGTCGAGAATACTAATAAACGAGGTGCTTTTAGTTCAATTTATTCTGCAATATGGATGGAGGGGCCAAGTTGGAATCTGGACGAAGAAGCTGAAGTATGGACTCGTAATGGTCCGATTAAGGTCATATTAAAGCGATTAGATAATTCCCAGAACATAAATCAAGATTTCGTAAATCAAGTAAGTATGTAAATAAAAACGCCAAATGGCTGAAAATTTTTGTTATTGGCTAATCTTAATTACAAATTTAAATTAAACTTTATTAGTTTTATTTGGGCTAAATATTTTTTTAATCAAAAAAGTTATACAGATATTATAAATGTTTGCAAAGCGGTTCACTTGCAGATTATTTCGGTATTACTAAAGATCCGACATCGTGTTACATGTTCGTTATGAGATATTATGAAAATGGAAATTTATATTCGTATCTTGATGAATCCATGGGAGTCCTTTGCTGGAGAGATATTGTAGGCAGACTAAACCACCGGAAATATAACTCCTTGTTTTTTTTTCAATTAAAGTGTATAAATATTATTTTTATCTCTTCATAAAAAAAAAAAAATTCTTTATTTTCCATTTCATTTTTACGTAATAGATTGCTCTTTAAGTAGTGTATTTATATTTTAAGAGATATACTGTAACTGACTGTTTTCACTATATCACATAAAGACTATGGATGGAAATTTACAACAATCGTTTATTTATAATAATTCCGGCATTGAAACTGGTGAATCATTTGATTTTTCTACAGTAATTCAACAAACTACACCAAGTCAAGAATCTTCAATAACGTCTCATGGAAATATGTTGTCTAATACATCATGTAACTTTACTACTTTCGATGTAGCAGCACATACTATGCAGTATCAGCAGATTTTACAAGTTTTAAATTATTTAAAGTTTTATTATTTTTCGCCAAATGATGCCAATTTTTATCTTGTAATTTGTAAAATCATTTTACAAGATTCTTTTAATGATCATAATAATCATTATGATCATGAATTTTTTTACCAGCATCCAAAATATCCATCTATAAGATATTATGTTACTTGTAAATTACTTCCATACTCATTAGTGGAAAACATTTTGAATAATGAAATGTGTGGAATGAATTTTGATATAAGATCATTGTCTTTAGATCAAAAATTCAATCTTGAACATAATTTGAAACAAAAACTTTACTATCGAATGATCTGTGATAGAAGCACAAATGACGTTGGGAATAATGAAATGATAACACAAACTATTTCATCAATGACAGACAATCAAAATTATAATGATAATGATTTGCCAAGCAATGATCATATTATTCATCAGGATACAAATGGGTTGACAACAAGAAGATTTCAATAATTTTGAGCTTCGACAATATTCGTATTACGTTTTATCCGATTTTTGGTGTAAAAAAATATAATTGGCTTTTACCAAAATTATTAGTAAAATTATGTTAAGAAAAAATTGGCTTAGATTAAAAAGAAAATATTTCCATAAACGCTGATCATTTATAACCGAATTTTCTTTTTCTAACTTCGTTTTTTTCGTTGTCATCATATATGAGGAATCACACTTAATTTCATCATAATGTACTAGCAAATATTTCTCGAGTGTTGTTATGTAAGTAATTATGAATTTCTAAGATTTTAACACAAAATTCCATTAAGCTTTAACAAATTTTATTATTTATTATTTTAACGAGAAATCCTTATTTTTTATTAATATTTTTACTATGATTGCTTTAAGTTTTTGAATATTATTAAATATACATACAAAATTTAAATAGATATTCAATTAAGATAAATAAAATCGAATGAACTGTAAATATCAATATCTAAATTAATATTTCGAAATTTTTTTTTGGAAATTATGTGGCTGGTTTTTTTTTTATCAAAATAAAATGAGTCTAGAATTTATGATCGACATTTTATAGACGCAAAAAAAAGAAAAAGAATTTGTTTAACCATGGAATACAAATTAATAATGATATACCGGCAATTTCCGACTAAATTCATTACATTTATTGCCGTTTTCAGAAATGTTGACATTAGAATGTCGATCATTTCTACAAATCGAACAAAACAAAATTAAAACTTTAGTAATATATTTTTAGGTAGTGTGCATAAAAAAATGTATAAAAATTATATTATTTACATATATGTATTCACTTGTATTTGCTTGTATTTGCCAACGTTCGGTGTGTTCGGTGTGTTCGTTTGTGTTCGGTGTGTGTTCGGTACAAATTTTCATATTTTCAAATTTATTCATATCTAAAAAATGACAAAAATAGTTTTTATATAAAGTTATGCATGAATACTTCAAGTTTGCATAATTTTTTGTATGTGTTCACGGTGTGTTCGGTGTGTTCGGTATAAAATGGTCAAAATTTCAGATTGTCAACATTTCTGAAAACGGCAATAAAATGTTTTATTCATAGAACTTCATAACGTAACTATTCAGTGCTCAAATTATGTCTAACCAGAAGCTAAAACCTGGTTTAAAAACTGGTTTAAAAATTAACTTTTTAATGAACTTTTTATTTGAGGACGAATTAATATTTAAAACATATAAACTTATGATCTAACGATTGGGCATTATGAACGCCAAGAAACGTGCACTGTATTCCGGATTTCCCGGTTACTCCCTATAAAAAATTTTATCCATTATTTTTGTAAAAACTCCGTGAAAGTGAGCCTTTCACCGATCCATTCACGGAAAATGCAAATAATTCGATAAATTCCGGGATATAAAGTTATTAATTCCGGAAATATGAGCCTTTTACGGAAAAAAGATGGAATAAAAAAAACGGATTGACTTTTTTTACAGAGACGGAATCATCCGATTGTAACTTCTTTCATGAATACTTATAATATGATAAAGTAATTTTATATTAAATTACAAAGTTAAAATGCCTAATATTACCCGTTTACCAATGTGACTATATAAGTAATAATTAATGCAATTTTGCATATAGGATCGTACACAATACACATGATGCGTGTTACTATAATGTAGTGCTGATCGTCTGTAACAGGTAAGACAATTTATTGAAGTGATACTGAAAACTTTACCAATTTGAGTATAGAACCATGCTTCTCATTTATTTTATATTTTTTATAAAATGGACCAAACCCCGAGCAATTATTATAATGTGCAATAGGTAAAAAATATATTTTATTAAATAGATTTCTTTCTAAATTTTAAAAAAAAAATCCTAAAATATTTTCTATTTCGATAATTAATAAATAACTAATGGATATAATGCTATAATTGTAAGTGATCACAATAATATTGAAGGTGCTTTAGAAGCCCAAAGAATTGCACGTGAAAAATATAATGATTCGATTACCGTAATACCGGCAATGGAATATAGGTGGGTTGTGTAAACTAGCAAATTAATGAATTAGAAAATGCAGAAAATAACGTATATGGCGTTTTAGCTTATTTGGCTTCTGAAATTTTAAGAGGACAAAATTATACCAAAGCTTCTGATATCTACAGTTTTGGCATAATTATGTATGAGGTTATAAAAAAAAAAAAATTTAGTTCTTAATTAATCTTAATTATATTAAAATAAATTCGTTTAACTGATTATTAATAACATTAACCTTTTTTTTATTTGAATAGTTCCTGTCGACTCCTGCAGTTTATTGGTATAAATGAAACGGTCACCGTTTTCCTCCAGATTTTCCTTCAGATGAAAGGTTAGAAGAAATAATAGATCATATTCATAAATTAGGTGGTTTGGTATCTGTAAATCATATTCTATGGCAGTAATGGATGGGGATATCAAATTGGAACGTTGCCAGATCATCCTTCAAGAGAGAAACGGTATTCGTTCGTTATTCAATTAGAATCTAAATTTGTGTAATAATTATAGTAATTTTATTAATTTAAAAATATGATTTTTTAATATAATAGGGAGTTGATAGATTTCGAAGTAATTAATGGAGATACATTTGACCGGCAAACATATTTGTTCGTACAACAAAATAATATGTTAATGCTTACAGGATCAGATGTACATATTCCTTCAACAGGTGTATGGACAGTTCTTAATGTTCCTAACATCACATACAAAGGAATTATGACAGCTAAAGGCGAGAGAACAAGTTTTTCATTTGATGCAACAGGAACGAGACCAAGAGTTTATCCAAAGAAGAACCCATCTTATTATGATTTGTTGCCAATGACTTTACTAGCAGATTATTGAACATCATTTTATTCTGAAAGTAAAGGAATGTATAGTTTTCAATCTACTTTTTGGCATCAAAGAAAATTTGTTATGCATTGAGAAATTTATTTTTGGTTTAGTCTCTGTGTTTGATATTTTTTACATGTTATGAAATTGGAAGAAGTTTGTTTATTAAAGTGTATGAATATTTTTTCTCGGTAATAGAGGGAGAAATGAAAATGAAGAAGAAAGGCAAGTCGATTTAGTTGATATCTAGATTTTTTTTTTTTAATTGTAATTGTAATATTTTTGTGTATCTTAAAATAATTAAATAAAAAAAAAATGATCTTTATGACATATTAGTGGTACGATGAGATAAGCGTTATGGAACTTTGTGGCTATGCTTTTAAGTTTTAATGCCGAATGATAAGCTCAGAGATTATATAATGATTACTCGTTTATTTTAATAAACAGTATACAGCAAAATTTTAGTCTCCTTTTCTTTTATATTTTTAAATAAACAATTTAAAATACTTAAAAGATAAAAAATTTTTATTAGTCTTGAAATAGTAATAAGAGGAACCCCCCGAATAACACTGTAAGTTTCATTATGATAAAAAATCTCAAACAAAATCATTGGTCTCAAAACTTTAGTGAAATGGAATTTTCTATGCATAACGGGATAATCATATATTTTTCCGAAGAAAAATTCCGAAATTTTCGGAATTCCATGCAATATAATTTTACCCCTGAGAATTACCCTTTCTTAATATATAAAATAATTAATTTTTAATTTCTCATTCAAAATAGCAATTGTTTTTAATCATAAGAAATTTATATTAACAATAAAAAAATCAATATTTTCCCTATGATTAAAATTAAAAATTTTTTAAATGATGATAAGAAACCAATAATTTTTAAAATCATTATTGTTTATAATATAAATAAAATAGTAATAAAATTATTTATTTATTTTTTTATTCAAATATTTCAGTAGAAAAAACAATAATCATCTACGACATGACGTCTTGAAATTTAATTTAAATGCAATGCATTATTATTAAAAGCGACACGTACGCATGTGGATGGGATCTACAGTATATGATGCCTCCGCCGATCAAAAACAAAGTAGATCGATTTGATTATCATGCATTAAATTTTTGATAATTATAACATTGGGCGTATTGTTATACAGGGTCCAAACAATACACAAAATCAGGATAAAACCTTGGAGCTATCTTGGATCTCGGGAATAATTAATTATATTATGTAAGCCCTATAAAAAATGTTATTTCGTCACTTTCGTAATTAGCATATTCCCGTTGTCATGGTGTTTAACGTGAGAATAAGTAAACAATTTTTTTTTTTCTAAAATAATTAATTGTATTTATGAACTAGTAAGATTTAAAATCTATTATTTACACGAGATTTCGGAGAAATCCTTATTTACATTTTTTATTACCATTTTTGCTAAGATTAAATGACATACTGCATCAAATACTAAGGGCAGATGAATAGTTTCAAGTCTCATACCCATATTAAGTTATAAATTTTTTCAACACAAACGTAGAAAAGTAGCCGATTTTCCAACATATGGAGTAATTTTATTAAAATTGAACCACTGTTTATTTACTTCCTTTTTTCTTAATTATATTAAAATTACACGTAT
The DNA here is from genome assembly GCA_003833135.1 of Oehlia diaphana. Classification (NCBI taxonomy): domain Eukaryota; kingdom Fungi; phylum Glomeromycota; class Glomeromycetes; order Glomerales; family Glomeraceae; genus Oehlia; species Oehlia diaphana. Next base: position 57,599 of record QZLH01000008.1, read on the forward strand.
TATTATTATTATTATTATTATTTTGAATAAAAAAGTCGATAAAGTTTTTGAAAGACTTTAACTTAAATAGCTGATTGAGTTTATTTAAAATAAAGAAACTATCGATAAAAAAAGTTACGTTACTATAAATTTGAGTTTCACGCATTTAACTGTATTATATGATATGTATTAGTTATTTACTAATCTAGTAGTATATAAATGGGTTATCATCCGAAGGATGATGACCCATTTATATACTTAACTAGATCAGTAAATAACTTTTTTATCGTCCTAGATATACTAATTGGTCCGCCAGTTTATAACTGGCGGAAAAAATCCTAAATACCAATTAGTAGCCAGGTAATAATAACCATTAATAACGTAATTTAATCGGATGATTCCGTGATCGGGATAATCCGGGATACATTGCACGTTTCTTTTCATGACGTTCAATCATTATATAAGTGCACGAGTAACATTAATGACCAAAATACGTGTAATGCCAGGCATAGTAATATGCGTGCCGATCTTTGTTTGGAGTCTTGAGATCAAATATTTGGAAATTGCCGAAATATAACCGAATTTTCCGTAGAAAGTTTAAGCGAGACAATGAAATTTATTATTCTATTTTTTTTTACATTCATTCTCTATTCTAAGCCTTGTGGCTACAGAATCAAATTACGTGCAACATATACTATAACCTGCTAGTATGATGCGATTGGATCCTATGTGTACAACAAGCTTTGATTCAGTTTTATGTCTGTAATATAGTTTATAGTTTATTATTATTTAATAAAATTCTTTTTCTGGAATTCCCCGAAACATTTTATATAACTTAAATTAAGGTTATTGATCGGCACATTTTTACGGAGCTTACTGCTTACGTAATTAAATGATTTTCCCGATAACAATTAAGGCTCCGAAGTTTTATCCTTAGAAAAAAAATTCTAAAAACTCAAAAAACAACCCACGTAAATTTCCAAACCATTCGGAATATTAATTTGAGTTGTGTAAACAAAAAAAAATAAATATAAAAAATAAAAAAAAATAAAAAAAAAATAAAGCGTTACCTTTCGTGCTAGCTTGAATGTAACAGTTGAAAACCAAAAAAAGAAAAAAATTAATAATTTCGTATCTCGCTTATCGTATCTTACTATCTCCGAGACGCGTGTAATAGATTTTTAAATTTTGTGTTGCGATAAAATTTCATGAAAATGAAGCACGACATTTAGATACAATATTCTTTTTTTTTCTTCGCTGATAATGTAATGTGATGCGAATTTCTGTGAAACTTTAAGATATCAAGATAAGATGCGATGATTATCGAAAAAAATAGATTTAAATATTAATTAAAAACGTTCCGAATTTTACTACTAAAAAAAAGATAAATATAAAGTATTAAATAAACATCAAAGAACAAGTATTAACCACAAACTAAATAATTTTAGTCACTTATTTTCGGAAAATCTTATATTTTTGACAACTGAAATAAATAGTCGAATTTGGAAATCTTTGGAAATTGATTAATTGCTATTATTTAAAAAACCTTGTTCATTCAATATTCACATGCGAAAATGCGATCAAAATGAGATTACCTCGTGGCATTCTTGACGTTAAAAAAATGTAGTTATTTCACATGGGTTCATGAGCATTATTCCTAAAGTTAGTTTTTTTTCAAAGTTAATGTAATTAAAGTAGTTAATGTAAAATATTTTCAGAGATAATTACGTAATTTCGCATTTATACAATATGTATTAAGACTATCCTAATTATAGAGTTTCAGAAGTTTCATGTAAGATGTATATCTTTTTAAATAATCATTCCAATGTTACACCATTTGATTTTTTTTTAAGATTTTATTTGATCTATAATTATCGAAATTTTATTTGACCCGGCAAGATAAAACAATAGAAGTAGGACTTATTATTGTATTCGTAAAATTGATTTAACCTTTTTTTTTCGCTTGAAAAAACAACTATCATTTATAAATGCTTTATGATAGAACGTAGAGCCCCCCTTATTATTTTTTTTTTTTCGAAGAAAAAAAAAATAATAAAGCAAATTTTACAAAAAGGTAAATAAAAGAAAAAACAAATAAGCTGGAGGTCGAGCGTTTGTCGGACCCGGACTCCGGGTCTCGGGATTTCGCTATAAATAGTGCAAATATTAATAAAGCTCTATCATATGGAAATTGTTCAGATTGTAAAAGGCAACGAACTTCCGCTGCATGGTGTAAAAATTGCGACATTGCAAATTTGAAAGGAAAATTTTATAGTTGGACCAGCGGAAACTCTATGATAGATGAATTCATTCAGTACACTCAATTAAATGCAAACGATAGTACGGATTACCTTGAGTGGATTGATTTTAATCAATTTGATTTAGTCGAGAATACTAATAAACGAGGTGCTTTTAGTTCAATTTATTCTGCAATATGGATGGAGGGGCCAAGTTGGAATCTGGACGAAGAAGCTGAAGTATGGACTCGTAATGGTCCGATTAAGGTCATATTAAAGCGATTAGATAATTCCCAGAACATAAATCAAGATTTCGTAAATCAAGTAAGTATGTAAATAAAAACGCCAAATGGCTGAAAATTTTTGTTATTGGCTAATCTTAATTACAAATTTAAATTAAACTTTATTAGTTTTATTTGGGCTAAATATTTTTTTAATCAAAAAAGTTATACAGATATTATAAATGTTTGCAAAGCGGTTCACTTGCAGATTATTTCGGTATTACTAAAGATCCGACATCGTGTTACATGTTCGTTATGAGATATTATGAAAATGGAAATTTATATTCGTATCTTGATGAATCCATGGGAGTCCTTTGCTGGAGAGATATTGTAGATATGTTATGGGCTATATCAGCTGGTCTTAATTTTATTCATGAACGTGGTCTCGTCCACGGGCATTTACATGGAGGGAACATACTGGTTGAGAATGAAATGGATTCGATAGATACTAAAATTGCAGACACAGGATTACACGGTCTTGTTGATAAACAAATATCTTCTAAACAAATTTACGGCGTAATACCTTTCTTTGCTCCTGAAATCTTTAATGGATACACATTAACCAAAGAGTCTGACATATATAGCTTCGGCATGATTATGTGGATGTTATCAGCTAGTGTACGCCCTTATTGTGATAGACCTCATGATACACAACTTATACAAGAGATTTGCTCAGGATCCAGACCGAGTATAGTCAGTGGAACTCCACCTGTTTTCGCTAGATTAATGTTACAATGTTTAGATGCTGATCCATCCAATAGACCAACAGCATCACAGCTTTGCGAATATTTAGGAAATTGGTTTATAACAATTTGTGATGACCCTGATCCATCCGAATTATCAAATCAATTCAATGACGCAGAAGAAGCTAAATTCGCAAATAGAGATAATTTAAGATTTAATATTATACAGTGTCATGAAACCGCCATTTATTTTAGTCGCCCATTACATTCCATATATTAATATTTTAAACTGGAAAATGTATTAATAGTATCGTTGACTAATTTTAATCGAGAATTGTTCAGGAACCAGATTGAATATGGTTAATGGAACTCAATCAATAGTAGACCAACAGCATCTCAACTTTACGAACGTTTAGGAAATTGGGTCATGCGACGATCCTGATCCGTCGGATTTATCTAATCAATTTGACGTTACTGAAGAAATTAAATTCTCAAATTTTTTACGGAAAAATGTATAAATGGAACATATTGTAGTAAAATCGCGGGTAAGAAAAAAATTGGCTTAGATTGACGTCCTAATTCGTTTTTACGCCGATTCGTTACACCAAAAATTCCTTTCCCAAAATTCGTTTTATACTTTTCGTTATCGTTAATGAAGAATCACAAACATAAATCGTAATTTCAACATTTATAGCAAATGTTTATTTATATCGAGTGTTGTTATGTAATTAATTATGTAATTTCTCACTACTTTTTTAAGATTTTTAACACAACTAACAATTAAGATTAATTTTACAATTTTTTATTCACGTTAAATAAAATAACAATATATTCTCTAAACCGAATTGTTTGACGGAAAATGGAAAAGTTTCCGCATTCTAGTATAAATAACAGTTGTATGAAATAAATATTCTTTTGTCCTATATATGTCAAAATTTAGAATATGAAAATGTAAAAAATACGTGCCCTAAAAAAGTTTTTATGCTAAAACGGGCTCATTGGCTCTAAATTAATGCAATAAATGATCCAAATTTAAGCCAATCTATAGCTGGATGAACCCATTTGGTATAAATTTAGTATTTTATGGGGTGAGAATATTGACACAAAGTTAATATATCAAAATTTATTTATCTCAAACAAAAACAACGGTATTTTTAACCTATTGTTATATGGACTGATGCACTATCTTGCTTTATTGTTTTAATAAAAAGAGATTAAAATTTCGATAATCTTTGCTAATCTTGCTACTTTAAATAGTTATGGTTAACGTTTTTTATATATTTATAGTATTCATCAAAGTTATAGTTAATAGGTGCTCTTATTGTATATTTAGTATGTTATTTAACAATAATAATAAACAAGATGATAAATAAATTATGAGATAATCATGCGCGTAATTTAATAAATATGATAAGTTATTTTGTATACTATCATTTAAACTTGTTTTGATCACATTCGTACTAAAACTTTAGTGGCTACATTAAAATATGCGTATAATCAATAAAAATAGATTTTCATGTGTAAATAAATCTACTTAAATTATATTATTTATATATCATATAATTCAGTTGTTTACGCCTACTAACTAGTAATCTTAACATCTAGTGATTTGACAGGTTGTAGTACAAGCTTCAGGGGTGCATGCGCTTAACACATAAAACACGCATAACAGCTATTCTTCTTCATTTCTCATTTGCTTATTCACCTTCATAATTAACGGGAATTCCGAAGCATTATAATCACATGATTATCTATATATCAACTAGAGTCATACCCTAGGGCCGGTGGCCGGCCCTTATTAAGAGTATGAACAATAATATTGGTAATAAATATATAATTTAATTTATTTTTTTTCATCTAAAATAATTTAATTTATTGTTTTTTTTTGCATTTTGATTTAATAATCTTGTAATTGGCTTTAAAAGAAGAAATATTATGAATTTTTTTAATTTATAAAAAAACATTTAATAATTTTTTTAAAATCTTTTTTTTCAGTTTCTAACCATGCTGTAGTAAACCTTTTAAAAGTTTCTATAAAATGTATATTATATATTCATATTCAAAATAAAATTATTCAATAAATTTATTTCACACGAATCAATTTTGGACGATTCTATATCTACATTTTTTTTTATTTGTGTTACTAAATTTGTATCATATAATGAAATAAACTTGTATAATGTTTTTTAATAAATAATATATAATGCTTTTATTTTAATAAATAAATTCATATAATGTTTTTTTTTAATAAATAAATTTATGTAATGTTTTTTTTTAAAATAAATTTGTATAGTATTTTTTTAGTAAAAAAATTTAATAAATTCGGGTATATAGTTTTTTTAATAAATCAATTCATGTAATATATATTTTAATAAGTAAACTCTTAATTTTTTTTAATAATTAAATTTGTATAATGTTTTTAAATAATCACTAAATTTGTATAATGCTTTTTTTTTAATAAATAAACTCGTATAATGTTTTTTAATAAATAAATTCATATAAATTTTTTTTTAACATATAATGCTTTTGTTCTTTAATAAATAAATTCATATAATGTTCTTTTAATAAATAAATTTATATAATGTTTTTTTTAAAATAAATTTGTATAATAATTTTTTTAATAAATAAATTTAATAAATTCGGGTATATATATACTGAATATTTATTTCATACAACTGTTATTCATAACTAGAACGCGGAAACTTTTCCATTTTCCGTCAAACAATTCGGTTTAGAGGATGTATTGTTATTGTATTTAACGTGAATAAAAAATTGTCAAATTAATCTTAATTGTTGGTTGTGTTAAAAATCTTAAAAAAGTGGAGAGAAATTACATAATTAATTACATAACAACACTCGATATAAATAAACATTTGCTATAAATGTTGAAATTACGATTTAAGTTTGTGTGTGATTCTTCATGAACGATGACGAAAAGAACAGAACGAATTTTGGGAAAGTGTAACGAATCGGCGTAAAAAGGATGTCAATATAACCCAATTCTTTTCTTACCCGCAATTTTACTAACGATTTTAGTATTTCTATTTATGCAAAAAAAAATAAACGATAATAACGATTCCAGATTGCGATATACAATATGTTCCTTTTTTACATTTTTTCGTAAAAAAATGGTTCCGAAAAATTTAATGGTCGACTGTAATAGATGGCTCTCTCATGACACGGTAAGATATTAAAATGTAATTGTCCTAAGCTTGTGAATTTAATTTCTTCAGCAACGTTAAATTGATTAGATAAATCCGACGGATCAGGATCGTCGCATATTGCTGTGACCCAATTTCCTAAACATTCGCAAAGTTGAGATGCTGTTGGTCTATTGGATGGATCAGCATCTAAACACTGTAACATTAATTTAGTGAAAATAGGTGGAGTTCCACTGACTATATTCGGTCTGGTTCCAGAACAAATCTCTTGTATAAGTTGTGAATCATGAGGTCTATCACAATTAAGGTTGCAGACATATCTTAAGGTAGTTACCTTATACGTCAATACGTCAATGTAGTAAGAAGATACTACTTTTCAAATATTTTGCCATATTGACGTTATGGGTAGTAAGGTAGTAATTTTAATTTTAACTCTGGCCAAATTGTACTTTCA
>QZLH01000008.1:68281-88527 GCA_003833135.1 Oehlia diaphana
TTCTTCATTTAATTAATGTATTATTACTTTAATATTATCATACATTTAGAAATGAGTCTCTATATGTCAAATATAAATTCCTTATATAGTACTATTTAAGTATAGATTTTCAATGGATCATTGGGTAGCAATTTAGGGGCTTAAAAATGTCAATTCAGTTTGACATACTTCGGGATTATCTTACCACACATAAAGTATGTGACATTTTATGCAAGCGACAAATAGAGATCAGACCACAAAAAAAATATTCTAAGTCGCAGAGATAAATATACAGTACACAACGCGACCACATCTATCACGTGACCTTGTGACAAAATCATCACCTGTATTACCTACCTGAGGTGGTGTGGTAAGATTACCTCCTTCGTTACACAAAACTGACATAATTGTATTATCTAAGATTACATCCAATGAAGTTTAACGGACGGCAGTGCTTTCTAAAGAAAGGCTCGTGGAAAACCACATAATAGTATTTGTGCATTGCTGATTGATATTGGACAGAATTTTAATTTCGTACTAATTACGAAAACTATAAGAAATAAAAAACATGAAGCTCAAATAAATGTAACAAGAAGTCAAGTTCCTATATTACAGAATATGCAGTTGTTTTTTCATCATTTTTTTTGTTTATGTTTTAATTTACATACTCCTAAATTATTTGGAACTTAAAGCATGCTAATAAATGTTATTATACATAGTTGATATAATAAAGTGTATAATTTAAATGAAATTTTCCAATCAATCAGTCTGTAACCGATATACTAGCTACTCCCCATCCAATAATATATTTTTATATATTAAAATAAACTCTAAGCTTATCCAGGGATGCATTTATTTCACCGAAAATCGTCTCGACAATCAAACTTACCGACAGTTAAGGGTCCAGTATAATTAGTACGTCATCTCGCATAGCATATGCAAAAAAATTTGTGTTTTTAATTGGTTACTAGAAAAATCTTTCAATATTTTTCAAAAATCTGCTTAAAAATATCTGTTAGAAAGCCAGAGTTTCTGTCTTTAAATAAACAAGCATAATAAAAATAAAGTTTATTCAGAAAAACTAGTTGCAAATTCTAAGTTACATCAAAAAATTCTTAAGCATTATTTATTCAAAAAAAATTTTTACTAAAACCATTTTATTTTTTATTTTATCTTTAGCATATTTTTTTCCTTTTAAATCTAAATACAAATATTTCATACTTTGTGAAGTAATAATTAGAGTGTTAAGGGGCAAATAAATTAATTTTAATGCATCGATAAAAGAAGGTAGTTTCATAAGGTTTTATCCATAATACTATTTTCAAGAAATGTTAATAAATGATTAAAATTTTTTAATATATAGCTAGGATGTATGTTTCTTTTCTATTTGAATGTATATAAAATTAATACGGTGGTCGTGAATTTCATGTTGTTGATTTCTCGGTCACGTGATATTATCGGTTGGATTTGCTGAGTAATCACACGAAAGTATAAATAAATAACATTATTCATAATTATATATGCAACATGTGAAATGATAATTATAATGATAGAATGTAATAACATACAGTATTGCGCTGTCAATTGTGAGATATACCCTTGATTAGAATTAAATAATAAATTCAATCCAATTGAATCTATGGGGAGCATTCTTGGGATTGGATTGAGTAGACGTCTCAATCAGATTGACAAATTAAAAATCCGATTTTGATCCCAATGGATTGAATTTCAATAGTATTTAAACGTATGTGCAGTATAACGTATAATTTCATATCTTGGATAGAAAAAAATGTCACGTGGGCTAGTTATTGAGCATATTCTTCATAATTTAGAAAAGCAAGATATTAATGTATCACAGCAATTTACAATCTTAAGAAATTTATCCTAACATAAAAAATTAATAATCTTTTTCATATGATTATAATTAAAAATTTTTAAATGATGAAAATTTATCAGGTTATCAATTTTTTTTAAAATATCTTATTAATAATATAAATAAAAAAAAATTATTTATGTTTTTTTATTCGGATAATTCAGTAAAAATAATTTTAACTAAAAGAGGATTTCATTTATTTATTATTTACAGGATTTGAAAGTTTTTTTTTATTAAATATTTTTTTTTTAAAAAAAAAAAATTAACGATCGTAAAAAAAGCAATATTCATGATTTCGTGACACAGAAGTAAATTTAGAAATTTGATCCAATAGACTATTGGATATTTTTTTTTACAGTTTTATATATATGTGGATATGATGTGTGTGTATATGATATGGGTATGGATAGGATACTGATGGGATATACATACTTCAACTCCCTAACCCACTTTTCGAAAACCGTTTAACGTATACCAACGATAACAAATTATTGAACGTCCTACAACAATTGTCACGATGTAGAACGATAACGCCAAATAAATTTAACAGATCCCACTCATCCCACTCAATACTATGCATCGGAAATATGTATATTTTATAAATTTAATCTAATAATGTGACCCTTAAGTAATAGTTAGAAGTTTATTATTGTTCAGATTACTAGGAATATGCGAACTCAGATAAGAGCAATTAAGAATTTAAGATGATGGGTTATCCCGTGTACCTGTTTTATCTAACTCGTTAAACCCATTGCTAATGAAGAACTTTTTTCTTTATTAATAAGATTATCATTTTGTCGCTGGAGTTGCTTAATTTTAGTTTCCATCGCGTTATTTATTTCTTGTAATGAATTACTAACTGAAAATTGCCGCTGGTAAAGACTTTGTGACATATATTCATATGCCATATTTTGAAGGTAGGGAGAAATAAGTTTTCCTTCATTTGGACCTTTAGGATAACGCATGGTTTTAATGAGATGATTTGCTGTTGGAACCTCTTCTTCATATAATTCTTGAACTGAAGAGATTAAGTTAATTCGTTCTTTGCTTGATTCTGTCAGTTTTGTTATTAGATCTAAAGTATTGTCAAGTTTTTGTTCATCCATTTTGTTTATAATCTCATCAATTTTTCTTTTTTTGTCATTTCTCTTCATATTTAATTTTTGGGTTTCTATTTCTTGTGCTTTTTTCAAGTGGCGGGCTTGTTTTGAAGGGCGAGTCATTTTCCCATTAAATTGTCCGAAATCTTTAAAATTTAAGAACTTTACGCTTTATTAGCATTTAAGTAACACCGTAAAGTTAAATAGATACATGATATCTTCAAGAAACATAAAATACCTCTTTTTTTTTTCAAAACTTACTATAAAAAGTTTTATTATGGTTAGAAGATTTAATTTATTAATTTCGAAGTATTAATCTATTTCGTGAAAGAGACAGATATTTGGAGTAATTTCGCAAAGTTTAAAATAAAAATGTTAAGAAAGATTCAGAGTTACTAGGGAAAGAAAATATAGCTTCATTAATAATAAATTTATTATAAAATAGTTTAAATTATACTATAAATAGCTTAATACGAAAAAATCTTCAATAGTAAATTTTATTACAGGACTATACATAGTTTAGATTTAATTAGTTGACTGCGCACCTACAGTCACGGCTCCTCAGTTGCCCGTTTCCTACTTCATAAAGTTTATTATCGGTTTAAACCATCATGTGATAGTTTAAAAATTAACACAGAAAACGGATTTCCCTCGGAGTCCTTTTAAATTTGAAGCTTAGGCTAGAACAATACTCACTATTAGAATATCACACCGATTTTCACTTTCAGATGTAGAAAACGCGTAAGTTTAAAATGCACACTTTGTAAATAGAATAATAGATATAGGTTTAACATTTTTAATTCTAATTTACGTTTAATTATATATCAAGCCATAATACTCAACTTTTAGTTCATTTAAAAAAAATGGATCTATTAATAACATCAAAACGCGTGATTTTACCGAAATATAATTTAAATTAATAGGAGATTTAAATATATTTTATTTTTTTTTTTTATTCGTTCAGTTGTGATAAAACGATTGAATTATTTATTTTGCGATAAAAATTCTTAAATGAGAAGCTTATAACAACACTCGAATTAATGTTAATTAATAAAATAGATCATTTTGCGTTAAATATTCTTAAATGAGAAGTTCATAACAACACTCGATTATTGATAATTACAAAAAAGAGATAAAGTTTGTGATTCCTCGCGAACGAATGATAATATAAAAAAAAAACGAATTAAGAGAATAAATAAATTTTCCGATTGTAACGACCGGCGTTAAAACGGAATTAAGCGTTATTCAATGCCAATTTTTTTCTTAATTTACTACGATTCTATATATTATATATTTATGAATTGAATGCTAAACCGAATTAAAAAATTCTAACTGATTTTGCCTAAAAAAAATTAAAATGATTGCGAATGATATACGTGAAATTTTGACGAATTTTCTTAATATAAATTTTAAATTGAACGATTTGTGAAATTATACGAAAAATTATTAATATCAATTTGTTGCTGTGGATGAGTAGCAGTGGTATTATAATAAGTATTACCCAACCCATGTTGAGTAATACTATCATTATTATAAATTTGAATATCTGCCATTGGAACGGGTTGTGTTGTAATTAAATGATTCCCATTATTATCATGAAATGTTGTGTTTCTATCATAGTGTTGACAGAAAAGATTTTTTAGTTTTTGTTTCAAGGTTTGTTCAAGATTGAGTTTTTGATGTATAGATAATGATTCGAAATCAAATTCTAATCCACGAAATCCATTTAAAATATTTTCTACTAAAGAGTGTGAAAGTAAGTTACACGTGACGTAATATTCGTAATATTCTGTAGAAGAATCATTTGAATGCTGGTAAAAGAATTCGTGATTATGACGACTTTGATCATCAAAAGAAGAATCTTGTGGGATAATTGTACAAGTTACAAGATAAAAATTGTTATCGTTTGGTGAGAAATGATAAAACTTTAAGTAGCTTAAAATTGACAGCTGAGCAACGTTAAAAGGATCACGTGATTCGCGGGACATAGCGTCATGAGGGTTCATGGTAGATGGGTGATTGTTAGTCATTAACTAAAAATTAAAGCTTAATTAGATCAGAATCGCAGAATTGTATCATTTGAAAGAACTAAATGAAATTAGAAAATTTTTTCTGTCATTAAATTTTTTTCAGATTTTTTTTTTTTTTTGAAGTAATTGGTGTATTATTTATTATTTTTATTTATAGCTGAAATGACATTTTTATGTAATCTATGGCTTATAATTAAATGTAATCATATTTGGACAATTTTAAATGAAAAACTTTAAAATAATGTACTTTAACTAAATTGGTTTAATGCATAAAATTACGTATTAATAAATAAATTAATTATACCAATTTTAAAAGAAATAAGACCGCGTTGGAGTTATTCAGTTTCAAATTATAATACAAAAATTATTTCTTTGTTTACTTTCAATCGTTTTTTATTATCGCTCAGAATTTTATAATTAGAAATGTTGGTGTAACATCAACAAGAAATTTCGCTAAATAGGTCGATCGAAAAATATGTGCAGTATATTTATTTATTTATTTTTTATTTTTCATAAAGCTTAGATTTGTTATTTTTAGCAAAATCTATTATTTTTTTTTTAAAATACATTCGACTTTCCTCTGGTATCCTAAGCAACATATTGAATTGAAAAAATAACATACATAATACATAATACATAATATACAAAATATAAGGTGTTGCCTAAAGTTGATTTATTTGATGACGTGATATCAAGTAAACTAGTTATAATATACATGCCAGTTGCAAACTAATTAATGACTTTGAAATATCCGGTTGAATTAAAATATAATAATGAAGCTTGGTCGGGATTATTTTTAATATCAAATTTATTTTTATTAATATATATTCCTATATATATATACGTTAATTTTTTCTAAAAATATAACCTGTATTTATTTTTCTTTTATTAAATTAATTCTGCCAAATAAACACGTATGAACGGTTTGCATTGAAAAGTATTTGCTCTAACAATGAGATCTTTCAAAAAAAAAGTAATGATATTGACTACAATACAAACACAACAAAAAAAATAAAAAATTCTTTGTTCTTGAAAAACCTTTGTCAAATTGAGCTGAGACAGTGATTGCAACAAAGACATAGTTAAATGGAAATAAAAATGGAAATAGTTGAATGAGTTAAGTTGATGCAGGCCAAAAATCATTCGTAATTTTACCCGGACTTGAGTAGGTTAAACAGATAATCCTATTTTAGTTAGGCCACTTAAAAAAAATTTAGCCGATTTGTATTACAGTCTTGCATAAATTATAAAGTTCTTTGTTGGAGAGGGAATTACGAATATGTCATGAACAATATAAATAGATTTTAATTCTATACATGGACATTTTCTCAGGGGGTTTACATTGAATTCAATCGATACTAAATTGCAGACATTGACAGCCTGTCAATAAAAAAGCCGAAATTTCCGTCATTTGTTACAGGAATTTATTAATCCAATTGTGTATATAATACACTTTGTAGCTAGGGCTGTAGTACTTAATACGTCATTGCGTCATAGGTCGTAAAGGGTAGGTACTTTTAGATGTTTTTGCCGCATATATGTATGGGGTAGTAATGTATTAATCGTATTTGACGTTATTATTTGACATTATTATATGACATATGCCGTATCATGTGTTGTATACTATATTGTATGCCGCAATATGCAATATGCCGTACATCGTTCTTTGATAGATCAAACTTTTGTGTAATATTTTTTTTTATAATACTTTCGATTAAAAAAATATACTAACTTAAATTATTTAATTCAAATTATGCAGATCTCCTTCAGTTAGCAACAGATTTGGGTGAATTAAGTGGTAGTATAGATTGTTTCAGTTGCACTTCCATTTTTCTTGGTTTTCCTCTTGACCATTTGTCTTGCAATAGAAATATTCTTTTGCGCTCCTTTTTCATAATATTCTCAGATTTTTGAAAAGGGTTTTGTATTTTTTGAATTTTTGATAGGATTATCTTTTTATCAATTGGTGTTATTTGTTCTTCGTTTGAGGAAACCATAATTTTCTCGTTTTCATCAGAAACTAGTCTTTTACCTTTTCTCGAACTGTTTCCATGATTCATGAGTAAAGAGAATAAAAAGTTTGTGAAAATATATATTACATATATCGCGTATTCGCGTTAATTTAAAGAAATATCTGCCATACATGTAATTTTTAATTTTATACATTTACAGCAATTTCGCTCAAAAGAACATACTGTACCTCTTATATTTGGTACTTATGCTGGGCAATTATCCTATATTATAAAATTTGATTAACATTAATTTATAATTTTTTTATTTTATACGTAGATGGTATAACAAACATAATTTTAACATAATCTCGTCATATTTTTTACAAATAATTGTAATTAAATTTTTTTTTTTTTTTTACAATTGGAAATTATTAAAATTCACCGATGATAAGCTATTGACTTTTTTTTTTGTGTAAATTATTTTTATATCCAAATTTGATACAACTTATTTATTTCGCAAAAATCAAATAGTTATAATTATTATGTAGTGATTTATTATCTCAGATTAAATTATATATATATATATATATTATTCATTTTATTTAAATATTGCATTTTTTTTTTATATAAAAATAAAGTAGCATAAGTAATATTTTAAATAAATAAGGGATATTATATCATTTCTCATCAAAATTTGTCATAAAAAGGAAAAGAAAATTTTCCTTGATATTATTGATAATTTGATAATTTCATATTATGATTAACAAAATAAGAAATTGAAGTAAACAGATAATTGGATATCCATTGTTAGATTTGAATAATATCCAATTTATATAATTGAACATTAGAAATCCAATTGGACAATTGGATATATGCATGTCCAAATACAATTAGATAATGTCCATAATGTCCGCATAATTAAACGGATAGTCCAACACTGCATTGAGTGATATATCTCAATTTAATTTTAACAGCATTAAATAATACGTTAATGACCATGTAACAAAAGTTTATTAGTTCATAATTATAAATTGTGATTGAAGAAGCTTCGTTGAAACTGACTAATTCGAAAAATGGATTTCATTATTAGTGAATGTTTCAATCCGGGTTCCGTTTGTCCGATCTGAATTATCCGGATAAATTCAGATCGGATAATCAGATCGGATATCCGGATAATCCGTCGATATCAATAATAAACGAATTTCCGGATAAATTTGGATTGGATAATATTTTAGGGGGTCGGGGTTAAGCAAAATCTTACGTAACACAAAATTTAACATTTTTATTGGTTAAAATTAATATTATATGTATAATTGAATAATTGATTAAAAAAGATCTTACCTGGGGGTGGGGAGATAAAGCTTCTTATAGAACTAATATAAGCTAATATATGTTACTGTCCTAACGGATATCCGATAAAATGGTTAACGGATTGACAAGCTATTCATTTTATAACATGCGCGTAACACTAACTACTAAGTGAACTAGAACTCCTATTATTTTAGCTACTCGAAATTTTATCGAAGGTTTCTTAATAGCGCGAATGGTGATTTTCCCGAAATTTCTGTTTGAATAGTTTTTTAAGATTCTATGTCACATGTTTATAATTTTCAGCTAATTTTTCCCGCATATTATGAAATTAGCTATAACGTTTCGCGAATTAATTCTATCACAAAAATTGAAATATTTACGTCATGTGTAGAAAATTAGTTAATAAAGAATCTTTTTCAACCCATCCACCTAAAGCACAAGTAAACGGATGGGTTGATAATTAAATTTGTTGCAGAATTACTTTATTGCAGGACTCAGGAATGGGCAAAAAAAATTAATTATTAGCTCTAAGCATCTCGTTCAGGGCCGAAATTACAATAATGCCGGCCGGTGTCTAAATAAGGAAACAATTTCCTGACTAGAATTATCAAAAATTATCCATATAAGGAAAGATCTACGTGATTATTCTACGAACTTCTACACGTTACCAGTCGTTACCTACATGAGACTTTTCCGGGGTCCTCTTATTATTGCCGAAATTAATTTGCTTTCTCTTATCTGAAGAATTTGCATCAGAAGAACTTGAAATTTCTTTTTATAAAGGATTCGGATATTGGGATTCTCGGAAAATTGACCGAGAAATAGTATATTCAGGAAAACGCCATTTAGGAAAAAGTCACGACAAGGTTATAGATTATAATTACATTAGACAATCTATATTATTATATCAACATAAAATAAATATATTATAAAAAGAATAATATTATTAGGAGGTTTACATCAACAAACCTTAAAGTTTGTGCTATGTATCATTCCAAAATAAAGTTTAGCATAAACATATGTGATTAATAAGTACAGTAAGAGTTGATGTAATAATAATATGAATAATTTTATAGATGATATTAATCTTTAAGTTTTTTCATTTACAATTATCTCCATCAATGTAGTTAATACTATCAAAAAGATTTTATTAATTTTATTAATAATATTTAAAGACTATATAATTAGTTCAACCGTTCCTATTTTAATAAAATAGATTAGAGTTTCTATAATCTTTGTTAATATTGATACAACAAATAGATGAGACAAACTGATTTATTTGTATTAATAGTTATCTCCCGTTTTTTAATAATATTAGTGCTGAACCATCAGTATTTGATGATTTAGAAATATATAATGTAATAAATTTTTGAAGTAAACGAAAATTCTTTTAAAGTGTTGAGATGAAGTCATAATTAATTACATACCAATACGCAAGAGATATATTATTGTATTTATAATATACTGTATGTTGGATTAAATAATAATTAAGTTTTAAAAAAAAAAAGAATTTGAAAAAGGAATAAAAGGAATGAAATTTTAAATCTAACGCTCCTCCAAGATCCAGAATTTAATTTCATCGACAATGTCAAAAATTAATTTATAAATCCAACGGATCTATTAAATACTGTTTCGGCCCAAATATCCCAAACATTGCAGAAATACTACTGAAAACATCGGCCAATTCGGTCATACATCAAAGAACTCATAACGTTTCATTAAAGGTTATCCTAAAACGATTAGATAATTCTCAGAATATAAATCAAGAATTTGTAATCAAATAGATATTTATAATCTTAGTATATAACATAGTGGAGCGAAAATTAATCTCTTCGCCAAGTCAAATTGAAATTCGTGAAGATAAGAGGCTAATATCATCATTGTAAATATTTCGAATCTACGTAAACTACGAAAAATTTTTTTAAAAGGAATTCGAACCGTCCCTTCCGAAATCTTTACATTGGTGTAAAATAATTTTGAAGAAATTTTTAACCAAAAAATCTACAATTAACATTGAATGAGTTAGCATATAACATTGTAACATTGTATTAGTCGATCAAGTATAACATTTACGCGATCGGACCAGATTATCCCGAGCTCACGACCAAGATCCATATTCCAAGACTCAACACAATTTAGTTATGCGTAAAATGAAATAACTATATAACTTTTTTGTTAAAAAGTATTAATAAAATTAATTTTATAAAAAATTTGAAGTGTTGGGGTTTTTATTTCATACTTACTTGATTTACAAATTTTTGATTTATATTCTGAGTGTATCTAAAATCGCTTTAGGATGATCTTAATGGGACATTACGAGCTAATTTGGACCTTTTATAGTCGAAAGTGCCTCGTTTATTAGTATATTCAATAAGTCGAAATCAATCCACTCAAAGTAGTCTGTGCTATTACAAATTTACAATATCGCAATTTTGCATCACGCAACGGCAGTTCGTTGACTAATTTACAATCTGAACAATTTACCGTATATATGTAAAAGTCTTATTATTATGATGAGATCCCGAGACCCGGAGGTCAGTCGGGGATATTTTGTTTCTTTTATTTGCTTTTTTATGCTTTAAAAAATTTTTTTTTCTTGAACAAGAATGAGAACGGGCTATATTTCTATTAAGATGCTATTTTTATAAACATTTGAATGAGGATCTTTTTTATATTTATCTAAAGAAAAAGAAAATAAAATGATGTAACAATATTTAAAGATATAATGAACCTTTTGCGTGTTCCATAAC
Source organism: Oehlia diaphana (assembly GCA_003833135.1). NCBI lineage: Eukaryota > Fungi > Glomeromycota > Glomeromycetes > Glomerales > Glomeraceae > Oehlia > Oehlia diaphana. Next base: position 79,277 of record QZLH01000008.1, read on the forward strand.
TTATATGATTATTAGAAAATTAATGAACCCATATGAAATAGCACTTAAAATCATCACGTTTTTGATTCATGCAAATAACAAATGTTAATTGGGCCAATTTATATTTATTTGTTTTTTTTTCGGCGTAAGAGAACAAATCTTATGATATCTGCATAACAGACCCAACTATATTTCCGGATTACCCTCATCTCACTATTTTATTTCCCTAACTGGAGCACCCGATAAAAAATAAATCTATAAATGTACATAATAATGATGTATTACTTGAATATACTAAGCCACATATGCTGTACAATACTAGTAGCTTAATATACTTATCAATTAGAATACTTAAATTTTTATTTTGATAAAAATGAAAAATAGAGTACGGAACTTCTCCTAAGCTATTGTTTTTGAAATTCATATAGATAGAAATTGCATTTTTATTTTATTTTGATATGTACGAAATTAATTTTTGAGGGAAAAATCATAATTAATTACTAATCAACATATGAGAATGAATTACCGAAAATATTCAGCTTGTGACTCGATGACATAAAACAAGCGTGCATTAGTAAGCCATTACTTGCCCGTAATTTTAATTTCGTAGTTCTATAAGCCATTATTACATTTTTTCCACAGAGAAATGATAAAAACTATAAATAGCTTTTTATAATAACTGTTCTTAATTTAAGAATTTAAATTCTTCATTTATACCAAATTGATAACTTAAAACTATCACTCATAAATAGTTTTGTCAGTAAACTGAATACCTTGGGACTACTTGTATAAAGAAACAAAATTACAAAATCGAAGAGTTTCTTAAAAAACGAACGACTTGTCGAATTCTTTAAGATGGTTAATAATTTCAATGGTCTGTTGATGTTAACATATTTACATTATAATATTTCCTGCTTATGATCACGTGGATGTTACTATCTGACTGTTTCCTGACTCGCATTATTCCGACTTTGACTAGAATTCATATACAATTAGCGACGGGAATATACGGTATGCGTCGTGCCGTCGTTAAGAGATTTCGGATCAATAAAATTTTATTCAAATTTGCAATTCGAAATTTTTGAACTATGCAGGCAATGGCAGTTCATTGTTCTTCGCGACCTAGATAGTAAAATTTATTGTATGAAAAACAATATTAAGCTCGTAAGTCAGGTTGCGATGCACAACATTCTATTTTTCTACTTTTTGCTTTTAACAGCGCTGCATTCTTATGATCAGACGCATTATTAACTATTACTAATACAAAATAACAATATATTTCTACCTTGTATTGTTTTTCATCTCGTAACAATACATAATTGAAATATATTTTTCTTCAAATTAAAAGACAAACTGAATAAAAGATCAAATGAAAATATTGCATCATGCTGTGTGTATATAGCCTGATTCAATCTTGAAAAAAAATAATAAAAAAAATGAAAATGCAACATAATGTGCGTCAATAACGAAGATAATAATGGTGTGTAACGTTGATTGAGCGATAAGGAATAAAGTTTGAGATACTGTACATATGTGGCGTACTTCTTTATTCTCGTTACATAAATTGTACATAATACACGTAACTTGGACAATTTTAAATTATAATTAAAAGTATGGCAAAGAAATTGTGCATATTTATAATTAAAACTCTCGATATTATTTTATTTTTTTTTTTATTTTTGCATATTTCTATGTATACAGATAGCAAAAAATTTCTTTGTTACATGGCTTAAATTTTAACCAATGAATTCACAAGATTTTGATTCTTTTTTAAAGTTCTATATGTACATTAACATAATAAAACGTACCGATAAGTATTATGACAAAGTGTCATAAATAACGCATGAAACTGTTAACATGATTTCGGAAAGATTCGGGTACAATCAATCATTCATAAAAAAATTCATCTCAAAAGTTAAATCTATTAAAACATCATGCATTCATATTGAGAGAAAAGTGAAAGAAATGTTTGAAATGTTTTTTGGATTTTAATATTTATCGGAAATACATCCATTATATAATCACAAAAAACATACCAAGATCTTCCCACGGCATACAGAGATATGACACATTCCAAAAAATTAATTTATTTTATACATGTGGTGGCTATCTTTTTAGTAAAGATTTTTTTTTCTATTAAATTATTGGCTGGTTAGTCTTAATGAACAACAAATGAGTTATGCTAGAATTATAGATAATTTTACTATTATACATTTTTTTAGCTAATATTTCATATGAAAATGCGAATGTACGAATTAAAATAAAATTCAAATGAACTTCTCCATATTAGATTTGACAAGCCTCTTAAGCCCATATAAAAAGGAATGTCCGAAAAATGAAAAATGTCCGGAAAATTGCAATATTCCGGTCACTTTCTGGAACCAGGCCAGAACCCTCCTAGACATGTTTTCCGGGCATTTTCCGGAAATTCACAATTTCTCAGCGTCCGGAATATTGCAATTTTCCGGACATTTTCCGGACGCCTGAACATTTTCTGGACATTTTCAGACATTTTTTTTTATAGGGTAAGTAGATCAATTTATGCTGTTAAAACAACATTATTTTTTGTGAGAATATTCAGCGTCCAAATTCCAAATCGGACTACCATTGTCTGCATCGAAATTGTATCGGTAGATAATTGTTAAATAATATTCATATAATTCATTTATTTATTTGAAATTTTGGAGAGCGCGCTCAAATAAAAAGTAAATATCCCATGAATCGATCATAAAAATGTACGAATCATTTTGCCACAGTTGAGTAATAATCGCTGCTTTGCCTCAATCTCAGATATCAACTACGAATGAAATTATTCACAACTAATTTCGGTAAGAATTATAGTTCAATTTTGTCGATTCAGGATATTTAGTGAAATTCACTACCGGATTTTGCCAGTGCCAAGTCCCACGACTCAAAAATATATAGTGTAAAAGAATTTGTCATTAAATAAAATTTTGTAATTGGTCAATATAAAGTATGTTATTGAATCATTAATATGCTAATATCCAAACTTATTGCTATATAAGAATTACTCTATTTTTTAATATATTAAAAAATAATTATAATATTATTAAATGCGGAAAATTTAAATCATAATACATAATCATAATTTTATTGATATAAATGAATTGTTATGTTAAACCTTAAAAAATAAATAAAGAAGTACAGTATTCATAATCAATTACATAATCATAAATGTAATATTACTCATAGAAACTTAATTTTATGATTCCCTATAAATAATGAACCCCAATTTAGAAGAAATCTTCGGTTGTAACGATTAGCGTTAAAACCATTTTTTTTTTCAAAAGCTATAATTTTATAAATAAATATAATTGTAAGTGATTTTCTAGAGATTCTAGAAACAAAATATATAATATTAATTTTCACAAATTTATATTCAATAATTTATTCGCATTAGTATACATTTTTAAATTTTCTATATAAACATATAAAATTGTAATTAAACTTAGATTTAAGAGGAGTTGAAACTATTTTGATGATTTTGATAATTTGTGAAATTATTGAAATCAACTTGTTGCTGCTGTTGAATGTAAGTGCCCTCCGATCCATTTATAAAATGGTCACTGCCTGGCAAATCATTGTAACTATAGTTTTGAATATCTGCCATTGGTGTTACTATTACATGATTCCCAATATCAAGTGAGTATGTATTTCTACAATACACTCTATAATAAAGTTTTTGCTTCAAGCTTTGTTCGAGATGTAACTTTTGATGTATGGATAATACTCGCATATCAAAATCCATTCCACAAATTTCATCGTTCAAAACGTTTTCTACTAAAGAACTTGGGAGTAATTCACAAGTAACATGATATCTTATTGAGGGATCGCTTGGATGCTGGTAAAAGAATTCGTGACTATGGCGATCATGACTATCAAGAGTGTCTTCTTGTGAAATGATTTTACAATTAACAAGATAAAAATTATCATCATTTGATGAAAAATGATAAAACTTTAAGTAGCAGATTAGATTTTTTTGTTGTTGAATTTCATAACAAAAATCATGTGCTGGCGCGTTTTGACTGGGACGAGCGGAGACAGGTTGAGAATAATTTATTGTAGATGATTGTTGATCATAAAATGAACAAGTACTATCCATACTGCTGTAATGTATTTTAATGAGAAACGTTATTATTAGAACAATGAAAAAATTATATATTCACAATTAATAATATTAATAAAATCTGGTTGTAATAATTAATTGAATTTATTCTTACAAGAAAGAACTTATACAAAGAAAGATTTAACACGAAAATTTTAATAAAAAAATAATAATAAACGATTTTTAATTACAAATGAATATCGTATAAAAAGAGGATTTAAATTTCTTTTTTTTTTAAAAAAAAAATTTGATAAAGAAAAAAGTCTTCAACTGTCATCTTTATAGTGGTAGGGCAAAATGAGAGTTCTGATTGTATCACGTGTATCACGTGTATAAACTCACATGATCCGTCTTGCAAATGACTCATCATAGTTCGTATTAAAATGACACATCATTTGTAATCATGTGTCAATTGTGTCATTTCAAGTCATTTTTCGAACAAATTTAGCATACTTTCTCTTATTGTCAATATTAGAAGGCAACGGACAGTTTTTTAAATCCAGTGTTTAATTCCTATCATTGTATTAATAGAATTTGATTCTCTGTTGAATTCCATATTTAGAAAAACAAAAAGAAACTCTCCGTAGTAATAGATCGTCATCATATGATTCGGAGTTCGGACAATCATGTTGCAAAGTTAACAAAGCTTTAAAAATGAATTCACCTTTTGGTATGATTTATATCTATTATACGCCAATAGTAGGGGCAAAATGGGAGTTCTAGGACAAAATTTTCCGTAGGTATCTAGAAAAGCTTCCAATAATATTTCCGAAGCTTTCTAGCTAATAAGAATCCATAATATATAATTCAATGTTTAAAACTGCTCCAGGCTCGAATTTTGCTATACGAAAATTTCTGGTATCAAATTGGCTTGGAAATAAGCATAAGATACCAAGAATAAAACCATCTATTATTATAGCCTTTCTAGCCCAATTTTAATTCCAAATAATATATCGAAAAATGTATGTCACACTGGTTGCCTCTGAAAGAACTGAAACATCGAATATAATCAAACGAAGTGAGATTATATTCGATGTTTCGACTTATTCAAGCCTAAAAAGCATACCATATTTTCATGATATCCTAGAATTAATTCTAAAAGCGATTCGTTTCCATCTAGCAAAGGTCAAAAAGTCTTACCGAAAATCAGCTGTCTGATTTTTGGTAAGACTTTTTGTATATCACCAATAAAGTAAAAAAGTATAGCTATTATTCTAATATACCAAAGATTTTATGTAATGCAAGACACTCTAAAACCATTTAAGTAACATAAGCACTAGGACAAAAAATATTACCAAAAATTCGATCAAGTAAAAGTCTTACAAGCCTTATCTCGTAATCTGTTATAATATTGGATTACATAAAGTTGAGCCAGTAGGCTTACCACATTCACTACATGGGATACAAACCTTAGCTTTCCAATGAAAATGGCATCCTTCAGGACGCATGTAGGGCCTTCCACAGGCCTTACCAGTATTGGGCAAGTATGGACAAAAATATTCTCTGATCATTTTTGATAAGAGGGAAATCATTAATTAAAGAAAAGTATTTGAAAGGTATTAAATAAAAGTTTTCTTTCATATTGAATACACAAATTCAATTATCCGAAGACAAGCTAACTAACTCCTCAGGAAGTTGAAAAGGCATTAATAAATATAGTCAATTTCTTTAATCCTTTCTTTATAGTTTTGCATAAAATTTCCATCCTTTGGTCTTCTATAATATAAGCCTGCTTTGCGCCAGGCAGAAGATCCCAAAGAATAATACCATAATGGATCTATATAAACTATACTATAAATTAGCTAAGGATTATTTTATTACAGAATCACAAATTGATGAAAAAGCAGAAGACTTTCTTAATTCGTAAACACCCACTGGGATGGCAATTTGCACATCTTTTAAAATTTGAAGCTCTTCCTTCAACCAATTTACTTTATTTGTATAATGTTCAAGTGTTTGAAAAAAAAAATAAATTGATTTATTGTTTTATTGTAATAATCTTACATGAATAATCTACGGTTGAGATTTTCTTTATTATTAAAATAATATTTGGGATTCTATATCCATTTTATCATCCACCCAACCCGAACGGCTTTTTTGTAAAAATTACCGTTAATTTTATCGAATATTCATAAATATTTTATAACGCAATATGTGACAATTATTGAATTTTTACATTATTAGCTATATATTTTACATATTTTTATTACACTTCCTTTTCCTTAACTTATAAGCTAGTGGTTAGTATTCTTAAATAAATATTTCAAGCGAGCTGCTTGATATATCCCTTCAAATTATCATAATTCAAATTTATACAGCAATTACATACTGTATGTTCTTCCAAATCCCATCCGCAAACACTCTCCTCCAGAATTCAATAGCTTCATCTACTTTATTTGAAGTATTTATTAGCTTCAAGTACTTGATCCTCATTTAAGCGAATGTAAATGGAATGCACAAGCGTAAACAAGTCATCTTGAAACTCGACAATTGGTCGCTCGGCTTTTATAGCTTCCATCAATTGTAATAAGCGAAATGGCAATGCCGGACCACAGAAATTCCAATTTTGAAATTTATAAACAAATTAGTAAATATAAATCATAATCGACTTCCAGAAGAACACTTACATTTTCTGCACACAAACTACACCTAAAATCAGCTAAGATAAGCCCGCCATTGTAAATAAGATATTACTCAATCGCACATCGCCATGTATTATGTTATTTTGATGACATATCCACAACATCCCCCAGTTTTGACACAGGCTCGTGAGATTCTTTGAACAATCCAATTGCTCGTGGTTGTAACATCAACGCAGTGTTTGATGATTTGACGAGCTTTATAATTCCCTCGTCAATAGTATGGCTTTTGAAGCTTATTTTTCATTTTCGTATTTCTAACAACTTTACAACGGAGTTTTTATCACCAATGACACCAAATATGGCAGAATTTGATGTAGATGCAATCAAGTCATCTAATTGTGCACCCAGTCCTGAAAGTCACAAATTACAAAATTAAAAAATGTGCATACTGCAGAGATGACATTAGGTCATCAAAATACCTGACATGGGATGGTAATATACCAAATTGAGAAGTGCTTGTAAATACTTTGTAGTTATTTGGTTACTAAGACTCATTTGGTCAGAATATGATATCTCGTATGGTGTTTCACTTTCTTCACTACAATCAGTTAGGAACCCGTAATTTCCTTTCTTGCTTCAGCGTTAGAGTAACATAATGTAAAACTTGTCCCTGATGAGTAGAATTGAAGCAAGAACCTAAAGGGTTTATTTTTCCTATAACTTCTACTGTATTTACTGTTAGTACAAATATCAGGAGCTTTTCCATCAAGAAATTTTTTCCCAGCTATGGCATAGTTATTATCTAATTGCGTAAGTAAGACACTATCGACATTAGATGTTTCGGTGTACTTTGGAATTATAATACCCTTAAAGTTTGTAATTTTTCACAGACTCTTTATCGTCGGTCGGCGGTGTATCGAATGAAAGGTCACATCCGGAGAGTTAACCACAATACTCCAACACGTGTCTTCCCACAAGCGAGAAAGGCTGTGGATAGTTGCATCAAAAAGAGTTTGAAAACGACGTCTCTTGTTTTTTTCATTTTCGTATTTAATTCCATTACAAGTCTCTTTCGTTCTTCTATGAGACAATTTTCGCGTCAAAAAGGTTAGTGCGTTAAAAACAAAAGGCAATGTTAGCAAATTAGCTTACCTCTTGATCATCCCCTCAAGTAGTCAACTTTTTCTTTATTTTCTGTTATTGTTGAAAGAACTTTCTCTACTTTATTTGCGTCTTTGTCGGTAAAAAAAATACGTAGCAGAAATATCGATCCAATAACAATAAGACTAATATGACTTAACTTCTTTGTTGAATTATTGCATCAACAGATATCTAATATTGATTTTTTTTTTGAACAAAATGCTAGAGAAATAAGAGAAACATATGAAGTGCGAGTCCCAGCGTCATATTTATTTCTTTGCTCTCTCACATTTTCGAAAAATATCTATAACTAATTTATTTCTCTATAGATTCTCGGCTTTTTCAACGATAGATATTCGAAAAAAATAATCCACCCATATACACAGAATGTTCGCCCATTTATAACACCCGCATAGATTATAAAGAAACTATCGATTTTAGCCAATTTCCGCAAGAGAACTTCCCAGAGATTAAGTAATTTCAAAACTACTGCGTAAATTCTGGAGATTAGCAATGAGTTAAAGAAAATAAGCGATGCAATATTTCTCGATTCAAACTTACCAATTTACTTAATTTCATAATATTCCAATCCACCTCATATACAAGGAATTGATTGCTTGATTTCTTCTGCGCTACTGCGCAGAATTCTGCACGTGAAGACTTTTGCTGTGCCGTTGCATGTGACGAGATTCATGTGAATAATTTCACTGCGCGTGATGATAGTCTGAGATTTCTCGGCAAAGATCAAAATGCCGATATATAACAAGAAGGTAGAATGTCCGTTTTATTTTGGAACATCTATAGGACGATTGATTAACATCGTGATGGCATGTTTCAAGAAGCTAGCCGAGCAATAAACCATCTTACCTTATTATTACTTTGCAGAATATACGAATTCATTTGATTAATGATATTGATGATGTAAAGTAAATAATGGTAAGTTAGATTGATCTAATTAGTTTTGTTTGATTTTTATTTACTTGTGTTGCGTAATTTTTGTTGTTGAATGATCACCACGCACTAATATATTATTAGTGATTGGTGAGATGATCATCATGATTTTATATGATTTTTTATTATTAATTAACATTTTATTGTATTTTTATTTTATTTTAGTATATTTTATTATAGAATTTATATTATAATCTTATTTATTGTTTTATTTTTCTTTATTATTGTATTACTGATTAGGTATTGTTTTTGTTATTTTTTTTAGATATATTTGTTTAGAGTTATTTTTGAGCGTTAGCCAAGGGACAATCATGATTATGTAAGCCGATTGGCGTTGGTCAACTTATCACAAAGTGACCTTTGACAAATTGTCACTTGGACGAAATGTGTAAGTTGTCTAAAGTCAATTTGGCCATAGACAAGTTGTCCTTTGAATTTTTTTCATTATAAATATCTCCCCAAATGGAGGTGGG
>QZLH01000008.1:95005-106167 GCA_003833135.1 Oehlia diaphana
AAGGGAGAACGAAAGGGAAAGGGAGAACGAAAGGGAAAGGGAGAACGAAAGGGAAAGGGAGAACGAAAGGGAAAGGGGAGAACGAAGGGGGAAGGGTAGAACGAAAGGGAAAGGGGAGAACGAAGGATAAGGGAGAACGAAAGGGGAAAGGGAGATACGAAAGGGAAAGGGGAGAACGAAGGGAGCAAGGAAATACACTAACATACACACCACCCACATACAAACCCACACACAAACCTACACACAAACCTACACACAACAACCCATATAACAAAAGGAAGACGTAAAGAAAAAGGGCTAAGAATAAAGAGAAGACCTAGACAAAGAAAAGACAAACCTAAAAAAAAAAAGAAGACAAAGAAAAAAAAAGACATATTTATTTTATTTAAATATATACTCATGATAAAACCCACATCGTTACACGTCATAATATTTGCATGAGTAATTTTTTTAATTTTTTTTCGCGTTAGTAACTTTTATTCATATTGATATGAGTAATTATATTTATTAAGTCACGTGGTTAAAATTTGCTATGCTGTGTTTAATACTAAAGACACAATATATTTTAATAAAATTTAAATTTTGCAAATAAAAAAAAACTTATCATAATGATCTTTATTTTTTATATAAATTACAATTTATTAAATCAATGTAAACCACTTCCCAAAGAAAATACTAAATTAAAGTGTCCAAGTGTCCCTAAAAAGAGAGAGAGAGGTGCTTTAAAATGTATCTCAAAGAAAAAGTCGATTTTTTTTTTAAAATAAAAGGGCTAAGAGATATTAAGTGAGAGAATGAAAGAGCAAATCAGTGAGACTATGATATCGCGCCACTGCCATGTGGGGAACGGGATAAACATCCTGTAACAGGTTAAGATTCTCGGTAAAAATTTCAGAAATATGTTATTGTACGATAAATGATTGTTCATACCACCTTGCTCCGACCGGGAATTAACTTCGTCTTGTCCAGACTATGCAAAGCAACAGGCCACCTGACATCTACTTTTATATTAATACAATATAAATTGTTTATAACCCGAGAGTTAGTTCTGATCGTATTTAATATTTATAGGCACATCGTTTTTTGTTCTCTCCAAAACAAAAGGAAAACCTAGAGAAAAAAAAATTTCATCGCATACCAAGTGGAATCCCACAGAAATCTTGACTTTTCAAAATAAAATTTACTCTCTTAAGATCAATTCTTTACTTACATCACGCGTTCTACGAATAATTTATATCACTAACTGAGTTTGTTGTATTACAGTCTGGTAATTTAAGTTTCAGTGGCTTAGATAACCAAATCAGTTTATTTTCGAAAAAAAGAGAGATATGCAACTTGCAGCTTCAACTGAAGGTACGAGTTATTTTGTATCAGTAGTGTTCTCAGAAAACCCAGTAGTAAATAATTTTAGTCACCATTCCAAACAACCTAATATCAATAGCGAAATGCTTTAACGAAATCTAAAATTTTGTGTTGCAAATGTAGAAGGACTTACAGATAATAAAGTTCAAACATTCTTTAAGTTACTTAAAGTTGTGTTTACTACGTATTGTTGGACTGAATAAGCGACCCTTTATCCTCAATTGTACTTATTTATCATGAACAGAAGTTACTAAGTTATATTTCAAACCTCAGCAATCATCCCTATGGAAACTATTGCTTGAACAGAATCATTTCGTATCATTAGTTCCCGAATTTGTCATAAATATTGAAGACGCGAATGTGGAAGACTTTTTATTATGTTTACCATTTGATAGGTTATTATTGTCTTTGACATAAGCAACTTTTTTAAACCTGAATAATATTTTATCAAGCAATAGACTTGGAGAAACACAGTTCGCTCCAGAGATTCTCGCCTGCGTTAGTGAGAATATATGTTTCTTTGGCAAACGGAAACATACAGATCAGAAACTTTGGGTCATTCGTGTAATCTCTACATATTTTACATTTATAATTTACAAAACAGAGATTCCATGCAGAGTATTTGAAGGAACTTGAAAACGGCCTACCGCAAGAGCAGCCAGTTAAAATTCAAAAAATGGCGACTGATTTACAATCTTGCAGAACCAAATGGAAATGAGACGAGCAGTGTTGATAGCATTAGCTTAAATTCGTGCATCGCTCATTATGGAACCAAACTTTTTACGTTATTATTGTTCTTATTCAAAATCGAATGAATGACCTTATTAATACAATTTTATTCCAAGTGTATCTAAATACGATTTATTATTCTATTTTTATTTTGCGCTAAAATAGTGACATCCGACAGTGTTATAAATTCAAAAAATTCTTATACGCGCAACCCACTAATCTCATATGCGCTTTATATATTAAAATAGGCGCTACTAAGAAAAATGCTGCCTAATATTTTCAACGAAATACGCGGGAAATAAAAGTAAATGTACGCTGCGCCTACTGCGCACTGGACTGACATGCATATTGTTTATTTCTAATATAGAATTATAAATCATATTACACAATTATTATATTTTTTATTTAAACGAAATACAAAAAATTTTAAATCAATATTTATTTTTAGTAAAATTGAAGAACTTTATTTTCAATTTGCGAGAAAGTTCCGAATACGTTCAATATGCATCTCTTTTATTAGTAATAAAAATCGAAAATCTTGGATTTTTTAGTTGAAAGGTAAACTGAATACTCATAATACCGAATATAATATTCACAATAATTTATTCAGCTCATATTATAAACAAATATCAATTGTCGTAATATCAATCTAAATATAATGTTATATTATTAACTTGATGTAGTTATACTTCATTTGGAAAAACGTTTTTGAAACGAATGACTTGTAACCTTTTTAAAAATTGGATTGCGGATGCCATAATTAAATTTTTTAAACTTGCTGATTGGATATTAATCGAATACAATAAGTACATCGTCGTTTACTTTCTTTATATTTCCTACCTCAGGAAATAAGAAAAAATTGAAATGTTAGCACTAAAAAAAATCAAATTCTTTAAACCTCGACTTTGCCTCATTTTCATAAATAATACTCGGTCATCAGAGGGCACACACTGATGAATTATTATATTATGTAAGAATAAATACCATACTATGGTTAGAATAATTCCGAAAATGAATCAATAAATTAATAAATGACGAGATATTAATTTATCATTAAACAATCAAATCCTGTGGTACATGACTTAAAACCTATAAGCTATTTATATATAAACCGTATTACGATTGCAGAACAGCATTTTTTCTAGAAAGTTAGTTAATAAATTGTTAAAAATGGCGAGATATTAAGTTATCATTATAACAATCAAGCTTGTATTTGACTTAAAACATAAACCTTTGTTTATGGTCATTTATCCGTCATCTATTTGAAGTAAACTGGTTGAAAAATACCCAATTTACTTTAAATTTAGACTAAACTATTTTATTATTAATTATAGTTCGCAAATCGTAGCAACGTGCTACAAGATTATGTAAAATATTTTACACAAATGTATGTCGATCATCTAATAAGATTTATTATAAGTGCAAAAAAAAAAGTTGATCCAACATCATCAAAAAACTCTCTTTCTTCAACATGTACGGTTAGTATAATAAACAAATTAGAAGGGTTTTTTTTTTACTACTTTTATTAAATCGTATCTTTCATTTACCTATTATTTAGAAAAAATAGAAATACAGACTGAAAATAAATTCTCTCAGCTTGTTCACGGTCAAAACATTGTAATCATACCAGAATTCACACTTTGTTCTGGACATACTTTATATAAAGTACCCGTAGCGTACAAAACATGGGGAGCTCTTAACGACAATAAAGATAATGTTATGGTAATTTGTCATGCACTTAGTGGAAGTTCTGACGTACAAGACTGGTAAGAAATGACTTGTCAATAAATATTTTAGGATTTAATGAATATTGAATTTTTTTTTTTTTCGTAGGTGGGGACCACTGATGGGGAAAGGAAGGGCATTTGATCCTACAAAATTTTTCATATTTTGTGGTAATGTGCTTGGTTCACCTTATGGAACTGCTTCACCCGTTACTATTAATCCGGAAACTGGAAAGTATTATGGACCAGAGTTTCCTTTGACAACACCGCAGGATGATGTTAGGTAATTAAAATATGTAGCAATTTATAATTTGTTTTAGCTTTTTTAAAACATTTAACTAAAAATAATAAATTTATTTTTTCCTACATTTTTAGACTTCATAAAATGATTCTTGATTCATTAGGAATTAATCAAGTTGCTATTTGTATTGGGGGTTCGATGGGTGGTATGCAAATACTTGAATGGTCTTTTTTTGGACCAGAATATGTTAAAACTCTCGTTCCAATTGCTACATCTGCTCGTAATTCGGCCTGGTGTATCAGTTGGAATGAAGCCCAAAGACAATCTATTTATAGTGATATTAAATATCGTAAGTTATTATTTTTATAAAGATTTGTTTTAAATTAAAATTAAATAATAAATTTCTTTTTTTTTTCAGGCGATGGATATTATGATCAAAATGATGTAAGATTAAACTTTTTTAATAATAATATTAATAATAATAATGGCAAATATAATTTATTAATCTAATAATTTATTCTAGCCTCCCGCTTCCGGACTTTCTGCTGCTAGGATGTCGGCATTATTAACTTATAGATCACGAGATTCTTTTGAATCAAGATTTGGTCGAAAGTTTCAAGATCCAAAAAAACATCCAACAGTATCAAATTCACAAAAAAAAACATCATTATCACCTGCAGAAAAAGCTTTACTCATACATAATGAAGGACATAAAAGTGAAAATTTTTCTATAACAAATAATAATAATGAAACAACTGATGCAGAAAATAATGATAATGAACATTCAACAAAATCTGTCCCTCATGTTTTTTCAGCACAATCTTATCTTCGTTATCAAGGCGATAAATTTGTTAATAGGTTTGATGCTAATTGTTATATTAATCTTACTAGGAAAATGGATAGTCACGATATAGGAAAAGATCGTGGTAAATTGGAAGATGTCTTAAATAGCATTCAACAACAAACCTTGGTTATTGGTAAGTTTAACGTGAAAATTATTATATGAATAAATATTTATTTTGTTTCATTTTTATTTACTTTTATTTTATTTTAGGAATTGAATCGGATGGATTATTTACAATATCAGAACAATATAAATTAGCGGAATATATTCCAAATTCAGAGATGGTTACGATTCAGTCACCGGATGGGCATGATGGATTTTTATTAGAATTTGATCAAATAAATAGACATTTAGTTCGTTTTATTAATAAATATCTTCCTGAAATTTCGGAGAAAGAATTGTGTAATATTGAAGACGTTGAAGGGTTTGAGGGTGATGAACAAGATGATGATGGGAAAATTAAAGCTACTAAAGAAAGTTTATTTGGTAGAGCTGAAGTAGTGAAATGGTGATGATGATTTTTTATTTTCAATTGAAAATTAAAATTAACGATAGATACAATATTTTAGTTATCCCTATATTAATTTTATTAGAAAATTTAGTTATTTTCATTTTAATTATTTTAGTGATAACAAAAATATTAACAACATTATTTTATTCATTATAGTTTTTATCTTTTTCAATATAAATTCGAGATTAAAATAGTTCTTTCAAACATTTATATATATAAACACAATTTTTAGAATAAAACAAATTAAATATTATCAAGCATTTTATCCTTTTTTTTTATTTTATTAAACATTTGTCTTTTTTTTTAAAAAAAAGAATTTTCGTTCATTTATCAAACTTTATTTTCTAATAATCTATATAAGTATTCAAAAGTTGCAAATTGTATACCACCACCAGGAGCAATTCTAATGATTCTCAATAAAGAACCTTTAAATAAAGAGAGGGGGCCTTCATATTTCATCATAATCTTTACACAATCCCAAGAATTTTTATATGAAGCGGATTGATCTTGCATTCTCGTTTTAACTACATCAGGAGGTGAATTAAGAATTCCTACTAATACATTTGATAAGAATCCTGATGCAACAAAATGGTGAGGTTTCAAATTATTATTGCTTTGTATACGAAATAAATCTAAAAACAATGCAAATCCAGTGAACTAAAAATATAAAATTTAAAAGAATTAAGAAAAGTTTTATTAAAAACATTTAAAAATTTTATAAACAGTCTAATAATTAACTTACTTTTACAGCCAATCCCCATGATTGTCTAAATATCGTAGGTACTAATCCTTTATAAAGTGCTGTTATCCTATCATTATAAATTAATTTATTAATATACAAATATATAGTATAAAAATATAGGTAGATTTAATACATACTTACCCTTCCTCCCTTACAATTAATGCAATAGTGGAAAACATTCCATGATATTTAAATCGATTTATATCAGTTTGTTGTCTTATTTTAATTAATTCTAATGGGGTTACTAACGTTATTGCTTGCATTATTCCTGTACATACCTAATATCATTAAAACAAAATTTTATTTAAATATTCTTTAAATCATTTAAATCTAAGAAATCATATACTTGCCCCGGTAAATGCAGATGCACTATATTAATAAAAATCAAGTTAAAAATTAATCAGAGCGTGATAATGATACATAAGTTAGTAATAGACAAACCTTCCAGATGGTATATATTTTCCTTCCATTCTTTCGAATATTGGTTTAAACATTGCTAATCCTGTATATTGTAATGATACTCTAAGTAAAAAGTAATTAAGATTTAACGTTAAATTTAAAATTATTTTTTTAAAAAAAAAAATTTTTTTTTTTCCTTTTAATTCATACCTTGGAGTAACGATACACATTACAGGTAATGTTCCTCTATACAAAGCTAAAATATATAAAGTTAATTTATTTATTCATAAATGCAATTATATATATGCAGTAAAATTGAAATTACCAAAAAATCCCTCTTGTTTAACAATTTTAGCAAATGAACTTAATATACTAATACCATTATAATTTGATGCAACTCGAATTGACTAAAAAGCGATCATTGTTTCCAATAAGAAATTAACAAAGAAAAATGGCAAGTAGGTTTAATAATGGTATTCTGATTACCTGATATCTTTCATAAAAAATTGGTATGTTAGATATTTGATGAAATTAAATAAATAGATTGAAATCAAACTCACCTTGTTTTCAATACGTCTGTAGGCTATAAAATTTATTAAAAAATTGTTAAATAAATGAATTAAAAAAAAGTTTTTAACACGATTTAAACAAAAAATAATTAACCTGCATTAGCGATACTTCAACCAAGCTAAAATCATTAAATTCATCAATTAAAAAATCTAGTAGGTAATTATCTAACAAATGAAAATATAATCTTACCCTGCCCCAGTACCGGCTAAAGTTGAAGCGAATATATTTTTCTTTTGACCTTTTGGTCCAGACATTATTGTAATATGTAAAAAAAGATGGATGGAATAAATCAAATTTTTTTCCGATCCGCGATCTCCCGATACGATCACGTCACGTTATTAAGAACGAATGAAAAAATTGTTGAAAAAAGCTTTTGTTTAGAGTAAAGAGTTAGGGATTACAAAGGTTAATATATATTTTTGATTTAATTCTCAAAATTCTAATATTTTTTATTCTACTTACATTTTTGATAAAAGTTTTTTACTTAACGATATTACGCGATTTTCATTAATGTAATTTTATTAATAATATTAAATTTAATATTTAATGCTTCGCTTATTGCACCTACATTCACGAGAATAAGAATATTAATTAAAATTCGTTTATTTAAATTCATTAGTATCGCTCATGATTATGTCTCAGAATACCACAAAAATAATCACGTTTTTGAATTGGCGTCATTAAATTTTCTTGAGCATATTATTAAAATGATGCTCCATCATAGACAAATGATACGAATGAGTAAATAAATAAGAAGATTCTCACCGAGCTCAAATTTCCCAAAATTTGTCTTAGAAAATTAATGTATAAATAATGAAAAAATTTAAATTTTAATGTGATTAGATTATTAGAAAATCAAAAAGGATTTCAATAAATAAACTTAACTTTATATCACATTTATATTCAAGCTTTACCAATTAGGATCAAAAATAAAATATGTTAATATCAAATTATAAACTTGTCCCAATCAATTTTTAATTTTACAATAATGAAAAAATCTCAGTCTAAAAATAAAATATTCCTGTCATGCTAGGAAAAATTTTCCATTCGGTACTTTTCGAATCGATTAAAAAGCATCATCGAATTTCGAAGATAATGGATGTTATCTTACATTAATATCTGTATAAATTATTTCAAAGAATAACGTCCCTTTAGTTCCGAAAGAGAGAGATTTAAAATGTATACATACTATAGACATACAGATATGTAGTTAGGTCGGACAGATCAGCTGACAGATCAACTTGTACGACATTTCTAAAAAACATCCATTTTATTTTATTTATTAAAATTACATAATTCTATATTGAAATAAGACAATAGGTAATTTAATAATACTTGAAATAATATAACAGATAATTTCTCTTGATTTACATTCATATTGCAGCAATAACTGATGTATTTAGTTCAATTAAAATTACGCAAAATATCGATCTTATGAAAGCTCGAATTTTCTATCACATAGCATTTAACCAATCAAGTACGCTAAATACTGTATCACTCGTTATAAAAGAATCGGTCAATTAAGTTCTCACGGATTTACTACGAAATCCTGACAATTAGCATCCCTTACCCGACGTTCACAAATCGTAATCATGAAAATTCAAAATCCTGAAACTCATTATCCCAAAATTTAATATTTTCATGAATACAGACATTTTAAATTAAATTTTAATCAGTATATTAAAAATAAAAATTTTATATCTGGCACTGGTAAAATTATCACTTGTAATACGTAGAAATTGCGCGGAGAAATAAAATCAACGTGTTTAAATTAAATTACATGTTAATCCGATTTTGGAATTGCGAGACATCATTTCCGACCGGCATAATTAATATATTTTATTTACCAATATCGTGAATAGAGAAAAAAATTATAAAGAATTAAATCAAGTACAAAAATTAATAGTTATTTAAATTTATGAGAAAAGTGCAAATCGATGAAGAAGTGGTAACAGTTTACTTTATTTTTTTACTGTAAGCTTTCTAAACCAAACGCCTTTATTACTTAGTTTACAAACTAATTTTTAAAGCGTGTACTGCATACAGAAAAAGTTATCTCTAAAAAAATTATATATAACAACTTTTTGCCAATTAATGGTACCCATCATTTTCGGTTACGGTATATTTCGCCGAAGTCTATTTCGCCGAAACCCATTTCGCCGAAGCAATTTTGCTGAAGGGAAGTTGGATATTTCGCCGAATAGCATCTCGCAGAATCTTTTCTCCCGAAACGTCCATTTTGTCGAAGGACGTTTCGCCGATATGATATTTCCTTAACAGTTGATCATTAGCAATTCGATAAATTTGATACAAAGAAAATAAAATTATTCAAAGAACAAATTCTCTTTAACTATTTTATTCCCTTGTTCGAAAAATTGAACACGATGAATTTATCTAATAAAACAAATTTTCTTTTAATTAAAAAATAAACAAACGCGACTTAATAAATTCGTTTGTCTTCTCTAAAAAAAGAAATGGAAAATTAAAAAATTTCATATCTTCGACAAAATGTCCCTTCGGAGAAATTACTTCGGCGAAATGGGTTTCGGTGAAATGGACTTCGGCGAAAAGTCTGATACCATCATTTTAGTATCGTGTAGTTGAGAAACATTGATCGATTTAATGAAGAATATAAATTGGTGTTTTTATTCAAAATACACATATTTAAAATGACAAAAGAGAAAGAAAATTTACGAATAAAAATTACATTAGCATTTGCGATTCATATAACTTTATATAGTCCAAATGTAACAAACAACTTTATTAAATTTATTAAGTCAGCAAGAGACTGTTGTTTTTGACGAATAGTCATCAGAATGGATTTTCAACATACTTGCTGTTTGTTATAACGCAAAATGATATTACTAATTATTATATCAATAAACAAAAAAGAAAATTAATTTTCTAGTAACAAGCAAATAATACACGTTTACTTAGCTGGTATTGCATATTGAATAAGAAAGAATTAATTAAATGGGTAATCAAATTATTAATTAGTAATTCTACTAAAATTAGGTTATTTATAACTAAGCACCAATTTCCATACAAACCATACCGCACATGATTGCTATATGTTATATACTTATTACATTTAATTTGTTTCATAATTCATTGTCTATATTATTTATTAGAACTGAAAAGGATCCGTTTCAGAATACTATGTACGGTATGATTGCACAATTCTGAATTAAATAATATTGAAGAAATAAGAATTTCTAATTAGGAACTTTGCTAAATTAATGAATTTCTAAAATCATGCAATTAATTCGATATTATTTTCGTCGTAATCGCTTCCAGAGATCATTAATTATATAGTATATAGGCAATACAGTATAAATAATATTGAAACGATAAGGGTTTTTAATTAGGAACTTTTGCTAAAATAATGATTTTTTCTAAAGTCAGTCGTCTTACTCGATCGTAATCTTAAACCATGATTACAATCATAATAAATAATAAATAACTCATTGTTGATACTTTTTTATATTTTATAAATACATGAAAATTATCTTGATTTTAGTCCGAATAATTCGACTTTCGTTATATATAGACACGCCTTAAATATTATGACTCTAAAGACCTCAAGATTCTTCCTAAATTATCGGGTTTGGAAGATCCTCTTTAGATCAGGCCGCATACTGGAAGAATACACTAACAATGTTTGCAATTAAAAATTTAACGAAAGTTCTAAGAAAGAGGAAATAATTAATGAATTGCGTTATTTAACCATCTTGAAATTCTGATTATTTTATTTAACCTATATAACGAACTATATCTTGAATTTTTTCCTCCTCTTTGATATGGTTACTTATATATATTATAATTCTTTTTTTTTTTAGATCAAGATTATGAAAATAGTTTCTCATCCAAATATAATTAGGTTTTTGGGGTTACGAAATTACAAAGTAGAGTAAATACCTACAGTCAGAACTCGATATAACGATTCGCGATAAACCGATTTTGGCTTATAACGAACTTTTTTCTCAAACCAAAACCACCTATATTTAATTTTATTACTATATAACGATTTTATTATAAAT
>QZLH01000008.1:107007-136035 GCA_003833135.1 Oehlia diaphana
AATTAGGAATTTTTTTTTTTTTTGAAAATAACTTACAATAATGGAATTTTATGGGAATATTTTATGAGTAAAACGTAAGAGTAACGAATAATGTAATACAAATAAACAAATAATGTATTCATACATGAACACGTAATACAACAATAAAATTTTTTCTAATGATTTCTCTGTATAGCGAATTTTTACATTATTTACTATTTAAATCGGTATATCAAGAAAAACTCGTTTTTTCGAATATTCATTATAACGAACCAAAACCATCAAACCGGAGGGTTCGTTATATCGAGTTCTGACTGTAATTATGTAATTAACATATATTACTTTTTAAAAGTACCTTGTTTACATATTTTTTATTATTAGACAATGCGAATTATTCGCTCGTTCTTGAATATGTGGAAGACGGAACATTAGAAGAACACTTAAGAGACAATGATAGAACTTTAATTGAATGGAAAAGTTTGCCAAAGAAATTGCGGTTGCAGTTTTCTGGTTACATCATAATAAAATTATACACGGAGATCTAGTAAATATAATCTTATTTCATTCTTTCAAAGAAATGTTTCACTTTATCACGTAATTAACGCATTTTTTATTTTAGAATCCCAAAAATATCTTAATGCATCCTGATTTTTGGTGTTCATGTTTAGAGGGAGAAAAAGGTGTCTACGATACTAAGCTCAATATCCTACGTGGATCCCAAATATTTTATACAAGTTACAAATTAACCGAAAATCTGACATATACATCTTGGCATTGATTTCTGGGAATTAGCAAGCTGTTCATCGCCTTTTGATTATGAAACAAAAAAAAGACGATTTAATTATGCTAGAAATTCTTGGAGAAACCTATCCAAACACAAATGGTAAATTCGTTGCTCTTTATGAAAGTGAGTAAAAAACTACTAATATGATTTAATATAACAATCTACTATATTTTAACAGTTAAATTGGCAACACGAACCATATGAAAAGCCGGATATTTGCGAAGTGATTTCAAAACTCAATAGTATTGTTCCTATTATGTCTGAAAAAAATGATGTATCAACTGATTTTGATTTCAAAGAAAGCGAAAAAGGGGAACAAACTGAAAATAAAGTATCCACTGCAAAAGAGTATGAAAATTTGATTTGTCAATTTGTGACGAAGATTGCGATTTAAATCACATTAATTATAGATCACTTTCATTTGTTCTTTTTAGATTTTCGTTTTATTGTGTCACAGATTATTGTTTCTTAGTCTTTCTATGATATTTATTGGTGATGTATAAATAGATAATGACTCGATGTGCACATGACCTTCGTTATTCTAGAATGAATACTGCTTCATTCAATTCCCCTAGTCCAAATCTTATCATGCGCTGATTCATTCTATCTATAGGAATAATTTTTGCGACATGTTATTAACAACAATTAATTTTTACAATAAAAATATTAATTCTTGCGAAACATTTTAGTATTACAAATTTATTACGTCTAAAAAAAAAGAACAACGTATAAAAAATAAATGTTAGTTTCGGAATTTTCGAGATTATGATCTGTCAGTATTATCTAATAGTCGGGATTTTTGAATGGTTCCCATTCTTCGCTATATAATCTTTGAGTTGTAAACCAAAGGGTTCGTTATATCGAGAGCTGAGAATATACAGTCGACACTAACCCTCCGTTCCAGAGGGTTTGGTTCGGTATAGGGTGAATTCGTTATACAATACTTTAATCTATATACCGAACAGTTCGGTATTTAGATTCTACCAATAAAATCAAGTCACATGATAAATATTTTTTTTTATAAAGATTATCCGCGTAAATGATTATCCTATACCAATTTTAATTCACGTGTTCATTTTGGATCAATAAACACGGTATATAGCACTTTACTATATAATTTCGTTATATCCAGTATAATTAATTATAAGAAAATCGATTTGGTTCGATAAAACGAGTTTTCGGTATATCCAGGTTCGTTATATCCAGAGGCGACTGTACACCCTATTCCTTTTTGATCATATTTTTTTTTTGGTAATTTGTAACCAGCTTTCGGAAAAAAACGCGGAAAAACATCGGTATTTATAAAATTCCCCGAAAATATAACATAATACCGAGTAACAATCGTGAAAACTTTCCCGGTTTTACAAGAAATTTTTCGGAGAACGCGACAAATTTAGTATAGATCGGACTTGTACCACTAATAACATTAATAAATTTCGTGATACGATAATTTTGTTGTTAAATAGCGCAACGGACTTTAGTATATTAAGTAAATTATTAAAAAAAAGTCTTTTTTGTTTTTTTTTTCATTTTAAAAATGTTGACAAATTTATAATAAAATAATGTTCTTGACTTCTTAATAACATTATTTTTTGATCTAAAAAAAAATATATATTGTATAATTTATGAATGTAAAAAATTAAGCTCCATCTAGTTATTTTGTACTCACAATAAAGTTTTATAAATAATTGATCAGCCTGCATGGAATTGTCATGCCAAATGTGTGCGCAATGTGTTTTAGCGCAACGTTAAACCTATACCAGCGTATAAAATCTATTCTAAAATCTGAACTTGTCGGATATTCAATTATTGTATTCAAACAATATGTGTAACATATGCAATTCATATTATTTATTTTAATTGTGTATTACAGAGACGCCTTGTCATTTTTTACTTTGAGCTATACCGAATATTAACGAGTGTCTCTAAAAATTATTCGGTATCTCATACATTGCGAGTTACTGGTAAATTTTAGATTTCGGAACTTCTATTTCCGAAACTTCCAATCTTTAAAAGATTCGATTATGATAAGAGCATAAATAAACAAAATTTCCCATGTTTTCGTTTTCTTTCCTCTAGTTTTCTTTTTCTATCAATAGATAAAAATGTTTCGAAGTATAATAATTTTCATTACAATCTTCGTAATCATTATAGCAGTTTCTTATAATTGGCTATATGAATTTTATACTGTTCTTGGATATAATAGACCAAATATTAAACCTTATGAAAATGGAAAATGCAGAATAATCGAAGGTGAAACAAATTTCTTCTAAATTTTATTTTATTTATATATATATATATAACTTCATGATAATCATATTGTACAATATAAAGGTGTTGAGGCTTGTGAAGATATTCATATTCATCATCGTACTGGGTACGCTTTTATGACTTGCGGAAACGAAATTAAAAGAACTAAAGGTTATTGGCCACCACTTAGTACTTATAATTCAAATATTCAGACAAAAGATACGCCTTATATTTACGATATCAATGTAAGTTAAAATTATGTTATTAATTTTTTAATTACAAATATATTTATCTTATTAATATATACATATATATACACGTTTTTTTTTTAGAATGATAAACTCATTCCACTTGTCTTGAAAAATTTTCCTCTTGAAGAAGATTTTGCAACTCATGGATTAGGAATTTATGAAGATCCTGAAAATGAAAATAAATTATATTTATTTTTCGTAAATCATAAAAGATCTGGAAGTTGTTTTGAAATATTTGAACATATTTTACATACAAATGAATTGATTCATTTAGAAACAATTCAACATGAGTTAATAAATACTCCAAATGATGTTGTTCCAGTTTCAAGACACGAATTTTATTTTACTAATGATCATTATAATAACAATCCTACATATAAACATTTAGAACGTGAGTTTTTCTATTATATAAATTTCATATTTTCATGATTTTTTTTTTTTAAAAAAAAAAACAATTTATTTATTATTATTATTTTTTTTTTTATTACAAGATATTTTGCCTCTTTCATGGGCAAATGTAGTATTCCATTCATCAATCACGAATGAAACTAAAATTGCTGCTGAAATGCGACTTCCTAATGGAATTACTTCGAATTTTGATCATTCTCTTATCTATGTTGCCACAACATTTGGTTATGTTTTAGTATATGAAAGAAACAAGTATAATAACGAACTTAAATTAAAGGATAAAATATTCACAGGATATGCTACAGATAATCTTAGTGTTGATGAAGAAACTGGTGAAATTTATTGTGCTAGTAAGTTATATTTTATTAGAAACTAATCTTGTTTATTAAATTTAAAATAACTTATTTATTATTATTATTATTATTTTAATAGTCTTTCCAAAACCATACATGGTTGTAGCAGCTCATGGCAAGGAACTAGGATATGCTCCTTCCGTACCAACTGGAATATTAAAAATTAGTAATAATACTAAAGGGGGTGATGAAAAATACTCTCTTAAACCTATTTTTGAAGATGATGGATCTTTATTTCAATTAACAACGATAGCCGCTGTAGATAGAAAAAGAAACACTTTACTCCTTGGTTCATTTCGTTCTAAAGGTATTGTAAGATGTAATAGTTTAGAACCATTAATTTAAATACTAAGAATATTATTAGAATTTCTGTAAATCAATTATTAGATAATTTTATATAATTTATAATTTATAATTTTAATTACAATTTAAAAAATTCTGTGTATGTATGACATGATGACAAACTTAATACAATAAAGGATTTAAAGCAAAGCCAAAGTTAAACACTTGTGTAAACAACCTAGATTGTGAACAGATAACATACTCTAATAAAATTATCCCAATAGTTTCAGATAAGTACGCAATATGGAACTTGAATAATAGCGGAACAAAAAAGAATGAAGGATCAAAGGAATTTTGAAAAAAGTACGAACCAATCAAAATTCTTACATATTCATGGAAAGTTCATGAGAGATCAGGACTAATACTTCTTTGGCCTGATAATGCTGCGTAACCACTCACGGATATACTTGAGTGGCAGTTGCATTGCAGTGATGGCCGACGGTCTGGCTCATTTCACCCGACAGTTTTGAAATCCTAATCCACTTACCCTAACCTTATCCAAACCTAATCCTAACCCTAATTTCTTACCCTAACTCTAATCCTAAATTCCCTTGTCGGCGAGATAATTGTCGGCGAAACATTTGTCTGCGAAATGACCCGTCAGTGAAACGTCTGTCGGCGTGAGATAATTGTCGGTGAAATGAATGCGACCCACCATAGTTATAAACAAAATTTTTATTTATTGCAATAATGATAAATAGTGAAAAAGATATTGACAAAGTTAGTGACTATTTGAACTTGTGCTCTAGATCACAGTAAAAAACAAACTCAAATTGAATACTATCTAAATACCGGTTAAATAGTAAAAAAAAAACGATTAGGTTATTACATAAATAAATTTACGTCATTTACAAGTATAATATATATACAGTATATATGTACGAACATAATGTTTTAATTATAATATGTAATAAATAAATACAAGTATTAAATATTACTTTGACAAATAATGGTATTGAATACATAATTAATATATTTAATCTTCAATTAAAGTAAACTTAATTTATATTAGTTAGAATTTAGAGGTTTAATTTTAACTATTAATTCTTGACAGGTAGTTAATGCAGTAGATTTCGTTTTTAATGGCGCATTCTTATCAACTAATTCCACATCATACTTTCTATAAATCAATGCAGTTAATAGTTTCAATTCAATCATTGCAAGTTTTCGTCCTATATAATATTTATTTAGAAAAGTTTGTAATTTAAGAAATAAATGTGATCTTTTAATAACGATCTTAAATTAAAAAAAAAGATATAACTAATAATAATTACCTGGACAAATCCTTAGACCTCCACCCCACATGTTAAAAGCACATTTATGCCTCTTTTCATCTTTTTTCATAAATCTCTCTGGATCTATCTTCTCGGGATCTTCCCAATGAGCTTTATTTTTATTGATAGCTGCAAAATTCATATGAAACATAGTCCTTGCTGGCCATTTATAACCAGCAATTTCGTCAGGTTCACTACTATATCTCATCATCATGTTGATAACAGGTTTTATGCGAGCTATTTCATAGATAACAGCTTCAGTATATTTAAGTTTATCAAGATCTCCATTTGTTACTGGGCGCGTCGTATCATCTCCAAAGACTTGATAAAGTTCTTGTCGTAATTTTTCTTTTATTTCCGGATTATGTTGAAGATAATAAGCAATGAAACTTAAAGAATTCGCGGTCTATTGTGATAAATAATAAAAATTATCGTTAAATCGGGGTTTCGTATTTTACAGATAATAATAAAACAAAGATTTCTTAATACCGTGTCAGTACCACCAGCTATAGCATCTCCCATACTTCCAAGAATTTCTTCATCTGTCATAGGTCTCAAGAATTCTTCTTCAACATTTCTAGTTTTATTGATATCACGGGGTGTATTTGCTGTAATAAAAGAAGTCAACATATCATGTCTGAGAGGTACATCTAATGGAGTTTCTTCAATTTCTTTTCTTCTAGCTTCAATAATTTGTTCAAGTTTACTATAAAAATAATCCCGATTTTTCAATAATTTATCTTGACGTTGTTTAAAGAAAGGTAAATAACGTCTAATAATAGTCGGTATAACAATAAAGAAAGCATTTCCTAAAATTAACATTCGAAGAGATTTAATAAATGCTTCAGAATCTTCAATTGAAGCAGGAGGAACATCAGATTTTTTTTCACTTATTGTATTAAAATAAGAAGGTAAAGAATAAATTCTTTTTCCTGTAGTTAAAACTATAATCATATCATTTGTAAAACGTTGCATCCAAGCTGAATAATCTGTTGGAGTATCAGGACCAATTTCTTTCCAATAATTTTCCATTTCATAAAATAATTGATGACCTTGATTTAAAGCTTCATTAGCAAAACTAGGTGTAAGTATAGCTTGAGAAAAAAATGTTCTATTATATTTCCAAGAACTATAATTATAATTAGTTATAATTCCAGAACCAAAATGTTTTAAATCATCTAATTCTTTTAAATGAGGAAATCGAAGAAAATATTTAGTATTTTTTGAAGGGTTTAACATATTTTCAATATAATCCCCACGACAAAGAATTATTCTTCTTCGCCCTAATAATACAACTTCAAATATATCACCATATTTTTTATGTAATTTTAAAAACCATTCATCTAAATCTCCAGATTTATTTAAAAGATTTCCAATAATTGGAAGTGGTATTGGTCCTGGAAGAGGATTTATTCTGGTAAAATATTTATAATAAAAATGTATTACATAAATAAGTATTGTAGTTAATAAAACAATTAATATGTCGGTTTTTTTGAATGATTCGAAACATATCGTTAGATAATTCATCTTCATCCTGTTAATTAAAAAGTTTGAGTTTGGCAATAATAGAGTAGGTGAGAGACCACCGTATTTAATACTTTATTATATCTAATTTTCTCGTGAGAAGTTCTTGAGTAATACGGTGTAGGGTAGGGGTGTTGTGTTACTTGTGTAGTGTATATGCCCCTATGTGATACTATACGTGCGTGATAAATAACATAACCTGGCAAAAATTATCATAATGCCGGCCGGGTGTTATTTATCACATATGTTTGTTTCACCATTATATGTTACACACTGCTAAATATCACCAATGGTCAAAACGGTTAAATTACATCCGATATATATATCGCCTGATTTTTTTATGTTACATTCGGATCATATCAGCCGAACTCTCATTTCAATAATAATTTTATTATAATCAAAAAAATGACATGTGATTACGCAAATCTATGTAAAAGAGGTAAGACGAATACCCAGAAGTAGTGTGTCAATTTATCCGGATATCCGTTTACTATTAATATCCGGATAAATTATCGTCGGATTAACCGGGATTGATACACGGATCTTAAAGTCACGTGCTATGGTTATTGGCTGCGGAATTTAGATAATCAAATACTCAAATACTGATTTAAAATAATAATAATACATTTTTCGGTCATTAACTAGCAAATAAGCTTTATTGCGAACTGATTGAATTATGTGATAAATGCACATCTGTAATGCGTGACAGGTTAGATCACGTGCAGGTGACAAATAATATCTTTCAAAAAATCCAAGTAATTATTGTTTGCCAGCACGTATTATAGTATGATCGACCTAACTTGTCACACACATTATAGATGTGTGTTAAATATAACGATACTAATAAACAATATGACCAATATTCGAGTCATTAAATTTTGGAATACAACGGACATTCATAAGACCACTATTCGGATAGGTGATTTGAATTGATGGAATTGAAGGATCTATAAAATAATAAATCATAAGTAAAAAAATAAGTAAAAATAAATATCATTTTTGTATAAAATTTATATTACCAATTGAAATTGCGCAGCTATATCCATGAGTATCTAAAAAATATATATATATAGTGTATATATAATATATAATATTAATATTATGAATATCATTCTAATCATCATTGGATAAAAAAAAATCCTACCAGTAATACAATCATCATCATTGAATTTAATTAAATCTAAAAAAAAAAAAAATTTATTTAATATCAAACATCAATAAAACAACATTTATAAATTCTTAAATCCTGTACCATTTTTAACGAGAAATGGTAACCTTAGAATATGACTTTCATTCCAAATCCGTTGACTATGAATGACTTGTGGATATATTTGTTTTGATATGGTTAATAAACTTAAACATCTTCTTTCTTCTGCAGCTTTAAATCCAAATACATCTTTGCGATTTCCTTTAATCATTGAATTTGAAAATTTCCAAATTCTATTACGAACTTCTTCCATAGTTGGCCGCAAATTTGGATCCGGATTCCAACAATCTTGAATAAGTTTAGCAAAGGCAGGTGGTGTACCTTCAACTATTTCGGGCCTTCTACCTTCAATAATTTCATAAACGAGGTGAATGTCTTGTCTCACATCAGAAAATGGCATACGACAAGATGTTAATTCCCAAAGTATTATCCCAAAAGAATATACATCTGCAGCTTTTGAATATGAATTTCGACGAAGCACTTCAGGTGCCATATACCCAATTTTTCCAAAAATGCTATTATTCGTCTTTTGATTTGCAATATCATCCTCTTTCAAACATAGTCCTAAATCAGCAATCCAGGTCCATAAAATTCCGTAGCATGTAACATGATTCAGGATGTTACCACTATGAAGATCGCAATGGATAAGTTTCTGGATAATATACGAAGAGTATAATATTAAATTAATTTATTCATTTATTATTTGAAACATAAGAGTTATAATAAATTGTAGTTCACCTTTCTATGGAGTTCTCGAAGAGCTTTAGCGATATCATGTGATAAATGAATGATACGTTCCCATGACAATTCTTGATGATTCTTTTTAATATAAGAAGTTAAATCACCTGTAGTAAAAAACTGAATCAATACATATATATATATATACATTATACTATTAAGTGCACATCGTTAAAACTGACCTTGATTTGCATAGTTAGTAACCATCATATAACGTCCTGTATCCGGATGACGAGTTACTCCAAAGCAATGAACTATTCTTTTTACACCAATGCAAATAGAATGATGCTCAACCTTGATATAACAGATTTATACATATATAGATAAGGTTAGCAAACATTTAGTTTATTTATTTATTTATTTTTTTTTTGTTTATATTTTTAAGTAAATTTTATTCATACTTCTTTGAGGAATTCTTTACGTCTTTCATCAATACCATCACGTTTAAGAGTTTTAAAAGTAATCTTTCTTGGACCAGATGCAACCCATTGCATTAGTTCATTATCCCATTTCCATCTTGGACCTTCAATCCAAGTAGCAGAATAAACAATTCCAAATCCTCCTTCTTTAATCTTCTCAATATTCTCAAATTTTTCAAAAGGGATCCATTCAAGATATTCTGTATGTGCATCAGCATTTAATTGAGTATTTCTAATACATAAATCTAATTCATGAAATTCACTCGTCCAATTTGGAAAATCATCTTGAAGACGTTTTGAATCGCATACGGTACACCAAAAAAGAGCGTTATTATAAACTTTCTTACAAACTGGACATGAATCACCTTTAGGAAATTCGTCAATCTCTTCTGTATTAACTGACATTAATTATGGTCTATGGAGTTTTATCTTGAAAAGAAAAAAAAATAAATTTACTTAACGGAATGATAACAAATTTCCGTAAGATTATTTACGAAAAAAACTTTTTCCGATTCCTGCGAGGCCAATTTGACGATTTTTTTTTTTTTTTAAAAAAAAAAAAAGCTTGAATCCTTCCAAGTGAAAGAAATTCTACCTCTTAAATATTAATGTCATCAACAAATTATTTTAATAACTGATATGATGATAATTCTCAATGTACTACGAAATAAAATTCGTAATACTAATAATTTTTGTTAATTGATTTTTTTTATAAAAAAGAATTTTAGAATTTTAGATATTATCGTCCATCTTACTTTAAATATTTATTACTCAAAAGAAAACAAAATAAGATAAGAGCAAATTTTTTGTAATCTATCAATTTTTCACATTCAAAACCCAAAATCTGTTATTTAAAAAGAAGCATTAATTTAGCCATAAAAGGTAATTACAATTATTTAAAAATGAAATTTTTTTTTCATTGTTTTTTTTATTATTTAAGGGGGATACGTTGATCATTACATTATTTGGATGATTTTTATTGTTTTTCAAAAAATTATAGATAGAAGAATCTCAAAATTTGAATGAAACATTGAATTTATTAATCATATCAGATATAATTAAAAATTATAGCAAAAAGCTATCGATCAATTGATCCTGGACGAAGGTCTTTTGAAAAAGTAATAATGAAGCGCTTTGAATTTTTTTTTTTTTTTTTTGCGACGTTAACAAGATTGAGTAAAGATGAATGACGAAAATAAAGTTTGGTTTCTCTGTGATAGATCATAGATACCGAGTAAAAGGTTCCAGACCCTGAACTGACTGAACTGATTAATTGGATTGGGATCAAAATTTACTAACCTTATTTTGTTAGCGTTGTAGCACAAAAAATTCAACAATTATTAACTTCCCAATTACGGAGAACCAACGTCCAGAAATTGATATCCGATAATATGATCTACAATTCTGGCAATTCTGGATCCGGACCGAAGTAAGACCGATTGACTCTACTTAAAAGAGAGAAGTGAGGAAAATAAAAATAAATTTTTGAACTAAGTTTTCTTAATCTGTAAAATAATAGAGAAAACTCTTAAGAGACAATTTATCCTTTTAATTATAATAAAGGGTATTAGTGGGCTAAAATAATCGGAAGGACTTCGCTTGTCATTTATTATCATAGTTTAATTGGGCTGGGCTGAGGGAACTTTTTTACCCGAATTTGGAAATACAAAGTTTAAAGTTTAACATATTTCTTTGTTAGCTGTTTCGTCTTTTACCTTATCTTGATACAATTTTAGCAATTATTTATAACAAAGGGAGTCCTTTTATTCAAAAAAAAGAAATGCAAGAAAAAAAGAAATAATTTTGTTACATGCATACAATATAAATGTTTCAAGTTTTAGCCGATTATGAGACAGAACTAGTTTAAACACTAATTGTTACTGCGGTCCTCCTCTTCATATAAATTCATCTTTGAATTTCCTTATAAAATAAATTTATTAATTCGTCAAATCTCGCTGGTTGAGGTCAATATCATACATATATTTATTTTTATTAAAATTATCTCGTAGACACTTTAAATTTTCAAAAACTTCATTTTTTACAAATAAAAACAATGTACATACTTACACAAAAACTTGAAAAAATTCTTGATAAGAAAATATTATTATCATCATTTCGACAATACGCTTTATTCTTTTCATTCATTTATTTTATATCAGTTATCATATTATTGTATTACATTCCTTCAGAGAATGAACCAAATTATAATGATGGAATTATAATTTCAAATCAAAATTTACAACCAATTTCTAGACAAATTCCTTTATATACTATAAACATATCAAATAATACAGTTATTGGATCAATAAGAATTTCTTCTTCAAAAGAGGAGAATAATAAATTCGAATTATCTGGTTTTTTATATTTTACTTATAATAAATCAAATATATATAATATGAAATATATTTTGGTATCAGGTGAATCTTGTCATAATTGGAATAATATTACACAAGATATCTCTAATAAAGTTATTTTTAAATCTCGTCATCAAGGAACAAAGATTTTCAAACAGATTAGAGAAATATCTTTTGAATCAAATAAGATCGAATC
Source organism: Oehlia diaphana (assembly GCA_003833135.1). NCBI lineage: Eukaryota > Fungi > Glomeromycota > Glomeromycetes > Glomerales > Glomeraceae > Oehlia > Oehlia diaphana. Next base: position 119,087 of record QZLH01000008.1, read on the forward strand.
GGCAAGTCATTTTGTTATTATACAGAATTTTGGACGTAATTATAAACAAATAGCTTGTAATTCATTAAATAACGCATCTAAAACGAACACTTTTTAGGTTAATTTAGATAGAGATATATATATTTTTTAATTATTTTAATTATTTTAATTATTAAAAAGAAACAGAAACAGTTAATAAAATGTTCATGTTATCACGTGGTTTACGTGTGTGAAATCGTATATACGGTTTGGTGTTGTAATAATGTTTTCATGGCATAGGGGATGCAGATACATGGATTCAATCTTTTTTTTCATTTCAAAGATAGTTACAAACTCTACAGTGCTCAAAGTTATTGAAAATTTGGTTGCCAGCAACCTAATATTCGTATGAGACTTGCCTCACATTTATACCTAATGATGAATGGAGAAGCATGGATAGAGAGTGGTTAATTAAGGATACAAAATGTGACGTTGCTCTCAAATTAAATAAATATTATACAGGACGAAAACTTGCAATGGTTGAATTAAAACTTTTAACTGCATTGATTTATAGAAAGTATGACGTGGGATTACTTTATATGAATGCGCCATTAAAAACGAAATCCACTACAGTAACCACCTGTCGATAATATTATTTGTTAACAACATTTATTTATACATGTTAAAGTCAAACCATTATAATATGTTCGTACATAATATATATCAGCTTTTTAACTACAGTTAATTATAATTTCAATTTTTATAAATTACTTATCAGGTTATAATATAATAACATAACAGATAAACTATTTAGCTGGTATTTAATCTGGGCTTGTTTTTCACCGTGATATTAACCGTCAATATCTTATCTTTTACGGCTTACAAACGTGCTACTTAAGCTACTTGATTCAGCTTTTTATTAAATAAATTTAATAAAGTTTCCCTAATAGTGTTTATTAATTTGCTGTAATGCCTTTTATTTTTGAAATTGAAATTTAATATAAAATACTAAATAAATTTCACTACTCACTAGTCTAGCACATTCTTAATTTATTGTAATAATTATCTGAAATTTACTTTAGTTCATATTATGAAACGCTAGCAAAGTTTTAGCTATAACCTATGATAATAATGACGTGCCAACTGCAACCTGCCACGTGAAGTATTAGTACGAAAAAAATATTTAGAGTCTTCCAGTTTTGATCTCTCGATGGTTAAGTGAACTTTTTCAGGAATTCGCAAGAATTTTCTGTTATTAGTGACTCAAATTCAAGTTCCAAAACGTCTTCATATTGCGAACATCTAAACCATTTGGATTATCGCTTTAGAGTTTAGATTGTTTACACATTATTTTCTCAGATGTTTAACTTTGACTTAGGAAGAGACTCTGTTAAATCCTTTAAACGAGAATTTGATGAAATTTATTTTATGATCAAGTTTGTCATCACGTCATCATTTCATACATATCATACATAACATACACGGTTTTAGCAGAAATTTTTAAATTGTAATATATTTTATAACTATATAAATTATTTAATACACAACAATTCTAATAATATTCATAATATTTAAATTTATGGTTCTAAACTATCACATCTTACAATACCTTTAGAACGAAAAGAACCAAGAAGTAAAGTATTTCTTTTTCTATCTACAGCGGCTATCGTTGTTAATTTATAAAAAGATCCATCATCTTCAAAAATAGTTTCAAGAGAGTATTTTTCATCACCCCCTTTAGTATTATTACTAATTTTAAATATTCCAGTTGGCATAAGAGGAAGTTCTAGATCCTTGCCATAAACAAAAATCAGGTATGGGTCTTGAAAAACTATTAAAATAATAATAATAATAATAAGTTATATAAATTTATAAACAAGATTAGTTTCTAATAAAATATAACTTACTAGCACCATAAATTTCACCAGTTTCTTCATCAACACTAAGATTATCGGTAGCATATCCTGTGAATATTTTATCCTTTAATTTAAGTTCGTTATTATTCTTGTTTCTTTCATATACTAAAACATAACCAGATGTTGTGGCAACATATAATAGAGAATGATCAAAATTCGCGGTAATTCCATTAGGAACTTGCATTTCAGCAGCAATTTTAGTTTCATTCGTGATTGATGAATGGAATACTACATTCGCCCATGGAAGAGGGAAAATATCTTGTAATAATAGTAATAATAATAATAAAAAGAGATAATTAATTTTTTTTTAAAAAAAAAAAAATCATGAAAATACGAAATTTTTTTAAGATAAAAACTCACATTCTAACATTTTATATACGGGGTTGCTAAAATAATGATCATTAGTAAAATAAAATTCATGTCTTGAAACTGGGACAACATCATTTGGAGTATTTATTAATTCATGTTGAATTGTTTCTAAATGAATTAATTCATTTGTATGTAAAGTATGTTCAAATATTTCAAAACAACTTCCAGATCTTTTATGATTTACGAAAAATAAATATAATTTATTTTCATTTTCAGGATCTTCATAAAATCCTAATCCATGAGTTGAAAAATCTTCTTCAGGGGGAAAATTTTTCAAGACAAGTGGAATGAGTTTATCATTCTAAGAAAAAACGTGCATATATATATATATATTAATAATTAATAATAAGTATTGTATTATATTTGTAATGAAAAATTAATAATATAATTCTAACTTACATTGATATCGTAGATATAAGGCGTATCTATTGTCTGAATACTGGAATTATAAGTATCAAATGGTGGCCAATAACCTTTAATTCTTTCAATTTCTTTTCCGCAAGTCATAAAAGCGTAACCAGTACGATGATGAATATGAATATCTTCACACGCCTCAACACCTTTATATTATATAATATGATTATTTTTTTTTTTACAAATTATGAAGTTATATATATATATATATATATATAAATAAAAATTCAAAAGAAATTTGTTCACCTTCGATTTTTCTACACTTTCCATTTTCATAAGGTTTAATAATATGCGGTCTATTAAATCCAAAAACAGTATAAAATTCATACAGCCAATTATAAGAAAGTGCTGTAATAATTGCAAAGATTAAAACGAGAATTGTTATACTTCGAAACATTTTTATTTATTATTAGAAAAGGAAGACTAGAGGACAAAAAGTAAGTAAAAAATATGGGAAATTTGGTTTATTTTATGCTCAACTAAATTGGATAAAGATTTCCTAAAATTTCCCGATATAACGATGTTTACGTAATGTTACGAGACTCTTAGTCATATGGTAATCGGTAAATATTCGGTATAGCTCAGAATAAAACGAAACTATAAAACTAAAACTATGCTCTCTGGGTACATGATGGACGTAGTACTACTATAGGAAAGTCAATCGTGAGTTAAAAAAATAGAACAAAAATTATACCATTGTACTTGGAACAAGTGCTCCAAACCTAATGATAACCTTAAATAATTTTCATCTGTAAATTCAACCAATAAATTCTTATGTACTACATGCCTACTCGGACACTTCTATAAGTCTGGTTACTCTAATTAAATTCCAAAGTAACTCCTTCCTTATCCTAAAGCCAACTTTCCCAATAAACATGTCAACTCAAAAGAGAAATTTAAGAAAACACACTTGTATTAGACTCCGGAGAATTTTTTTTTAAAATCATAGGTATCTTAGAAGATATTATTAATAATTACTAATTTATACCTAATATTTTAAAAATATTATCTAATTTAAATGCATCATATTATAAAAATCCTATTATAACTAATTGCAAACTAAATATTTTAAAGTTTATTTATTTAATTTATTGAAGTAAATTAGATTGAATCTATCTCACAACTTTCAAATTTTTCTAACTCATAAAGATGGTAATATTTGACCTAAATTAAAATCTTTTGGAATTTTTAACTTATCATTACCTATTAATAATTATTATTCTATATATTAAATTCATTCTCTTTTCAAAATTAAAAATGAACTCCAATTTTGTTCATTTTTTGCATAATTTCATTATAACATATATTATCAAATTGATCAATATTTTTTAATTTTGATAAGACTAAATTTTAAAGATAATCAAAAATTTAAAGTATAATATGAAGCTCATTTTGAATCTAATGATCCAAGAAAATTATATTAAAGAGTAGCTTTTTACTATAACCTGGATATTCACTTATTTTCTTCATTTTTTTACTAATTTTCCAATTACTTTGATTATTAACTTGGTCATACCTAAATATCTAATATTATAAGCAAAAATAATTTGAATTAGATGCATTAAATTTAAAACATATAGACAGAAACTTTCAATCAGAGAGCTAAAGTATAACTCAAACTTCCAAAATCATTTAGTTCTTAAATGAATACAGTCAACTCTCTATAAATGCACCCTCTATAAATGCATACCTTCTATAAATGCACCTTTTATCTAGTCCTAACTTGGGTCTTAATGCTAAATGCACGGTTTTTATATATATATATTCTGTAAATGCACCCTTTATAAAAAAATTTTATATAGTTTACTTATAAAATTTTTGTATTACCTTAATTTTAGATTAATATCATATAGATTTATATGTATTCTATAAATGCACACTCTCTTTAAATGCACTCTTATACCTGATCCCAAGAGGGTGCATTTATAGAGAGTTAACTGTAGTAACATTATAACTTCCAAAGGTTTATAGTTTAAAATTGCTATAATAATCATAATCTATTTTAATTCCTTTTTACATTACAATTTACAATACCCTTTATTATATTTGAACTTTCAACAAAATTTGATTCATTCAAAATTGAAATAATTGGAATATTAGTATTATTTTTTATATATTATTGATTTTCTACAATGTTCAATTAGTTTATTTAATTTAATTAAATATTACTATTACTTTTTCTTTTACTTTTTCTAGTTTGTTTTAATAAGGTTGCAGATGAAATTTAGCAGTTTAAACAATTGTCAAAATTGAAAACATTTAAACTGTTTTACTATAAAAAAATGCAAATCTGCAAAAAGTTTAACAAATGTTAAAACTTTATATAATTTCTAGCAAAAATAATAGCAATGAGAATACCATTTCTTAATTTAATTATAACTTCATAACTATTCCCATTAGAGTATTACTTTTATACCAAATTAAATAGTAGAAAGAAAATTTCTAATTATCACTAAGGTTGCTTGTCTAAACCTCTTCAAAATCCTACGATTAGTTTCATCAAAATTTTACTATAGATTTATTATAGTTTTGGCAGAGTTTCAGCAGTTTCAGCATTTATAATAAGTTTTGGCAGTTTCGCCTTTCTCCAGAGTTTTGCCAGTTTTTTAATATAACTTTAATATAATTTTGGCAGAATTTCGCTTTTCGGTAAAACGCCATCTTGCCTAAACCTTTAGGTTTTGGCAAGTAACCTTAATTATCACCACATGTTATTTTACCAGTATAAATAAATCACATGACAATATCACTAGTAAAAAAATGATTTATCCTACACATATCTTACACATATCAGGTACATAAAATGTAGAAAATTATATACAAATAATACACATATCATACACATATATATATATCATACATATTTTAGGTATCTGATAGGTATATAATATATATAAGTACCTGATATGTATATAATATGTGTATTATGTGTATAATTTTCTACATTTTGAATACCCGATATATGTAAAATATGTGTAGGATATGTGTAGAATAAGCTACTTTTTTACTAGTGTATCACAGTAGGATTCTGAACATCTAATATAAAGGTCATAACTGACTTTTGGCTAAAAACACTACTTTTTGCTAAAACTTAAAAAATTATTTTTTGTAAATATCTCAGCATCCAGTAATTCAATTTTGATAAACTTTTTTTTATTTTATAACTCTCATTTAGCTTTACAATTTAAAAAAATGTTCATCAAAATTGAACTACCAGATGTTAGGATATTTACAAAAAATGATTTTTTAAGCCCTTAAAAAATAGGCTAATTTGCTAAAAGTGTTGACTTATGACCTGTTTTAAAAATGTCTGGGATCCTGCTACAGTAATTACAATATCGCAATAAATTTTATTTTTATTAATAAATTACAATTGGCTAAAATTCTAATAACTATTTAAATATAATATTAATTTCTTTCACTAAGAATTTTACTTTTACAATTATGTAAATTATAACTTAAACCCTGACACCTCTATTATTTTCATTATTATTGTTTTTGAAATATATTTTAACTTCAAATCAGCAGTTATTTTTTACTTTTTATTTTTACTTTCAGTTTCACCTTCATTCAGATATCGATTTGAAAGATGTTCATGTCTTTTTGAAGTTACTGAATTAGAACAAACAATATTAGATTCATTATTTCTTTGATAATTATCACTATTTTTTTTATCGATAATTTGGTTCTTTTAAAGTAATTCTTATTATTTTTTGTCTATTAATGTTTAAAATTTTAATAATCATTTTATTTTGTACATTTTTAATTATAAATTGAAGTAAAGTTTATGGTCCTCAACTCCTCATAATCATCTTTACGTAAACTCTTCTTATAATCATAATCTGCATTATCAATCTAAATAAAATATGAAAAGTAAGAAAGTATTAGTGATATCTAACAAAAAAATTCATACAATAATCTATATCTTAATCCAAATCTTAATCCACATTCTAATTCACACTATAATCCTTACACTTTAATCTATACCCTAATCCTTACAGGACCCTGAACATTATATATATAATTCAGATCTAAGGTCAAAAATTTTAATATAACTTTATACACTGTAATTTTATTAAAAACTTATACAAAATCATTATATAAGTTCAAATTTTTACTACAAATTATACAATTTCAAATCTGAGTTTATATAAAACAAAAATTATTTTATTTATTAATTTTATGTAATTATTTCACTAATGATTTATCAATTCAAAAATTCACAATTTAAAAAAAATTTTAAAATAACTTACTTGTCATAATTCAAAAATTAGTACTGTTATGAAAAATACAAATGTTTTCACAAGTATTATACTAATGATTATGAAAATTTAAATCTAGGTAGTTTCGACCCTGCTGAACAACTTTCAATTAATTAAGATAGTTGATTCTATTTGATAAAGGTGCTGAAATTATACTCTGAAGTTACTGATCGGGTAATTAAAAAAAATTGAGAGTGTGAAAATTGCTCGTATTCTATAAGTATTACTCTGATTACTATAAAAATTTAGGTGTAAGTAGTTCTGATCGCTGTAAATAATTTTCTCTTAATAAAGGAAGTCAATTTCATTTGACTAAAATGCCGTAATTATGCTCCAAAATTAATAAACAAAAAAAAGCAAATTTAAAATTAATATAATTATAAAAATATACATGTACTCTATAAGTATTACTCCAATTGCTATAAAAAGTTAGGTTTGAGTAGTTTTGGTATCGCTAAACAACTTTCTCTTAATAAAGAAAGTCAATTTCATTTGGCTAAAGTGGTAAAATTACACTCCAAAGTTTGATGAAAGTAAAAAGAAAAAATTTAGGAATAAATGTATTATGAATTATATAAAATACCATATCTTCACAAAATACAGGTAATAAAAACTGAGACAAAAGTATTTAATATGTGCTAATTTGTAAATTTACAAAAGTTTCAAAATTTTTTTAAAGAAAATTTTTTATATACATATATATAATTTATTTACACAAGTATCATTATACAAAATAAAAATCTCACTTGATTTAAAGATTATCACTGTTATACAAATATATATCTGACTTACCAAAAAATTACTAACAGGCTATATGAAATCAAACATACAACTTATTGGAAAATTATATAATAAGTTTATACAAAACTGAATCCTAGTGTTATATGTATTATTTGAAATCCTATTCTTATTCTAATCTATATCCTTACCTTAATCTATACTTTAATCTTTACTCTAATCCCATAGGTCAAAAAGTAAAAAATCAGGCATCAATCAGTCACCAATCGGGCACCAATCGGGTAGCTGATTGATGACTGATTGGTGACTGATTGGCATTTTTGCCAAATATCATCACCAATCAGGCAGTTTGCTAACTTTTGATCCAGTAATCAGAAAAAGATGAAATATAGTTCAAATCTAATGGTAGTAAAATTGTATTTCTAGAATTAATTTTTGATGAGATATTAAGTAAAATATAAAAATAAAAATATACTATTTATATTTTATTTAATATTTTATTACTAAATATTAATCCTAAAAATATAATTTTACTACCATTAGATTCGTCTTATTGAGACAATTCCAATGAACTATATTCATCTTTTTCTGATCATTGAATTAAAAGTTAGCAACCTGCCTGATTGGTGATGGTATTTGGTAAAAATGCCAATCAGTCACCAATTAGTCACCTGATTGGTACCTGATTGGTACATGATTGGTGACTGATTGATGCCTGATTTTTCACATTTCAACCTGTATCTATATCCTAATTCTTATCCTAATCTATATCCTAATCTTTATAATTCATACTTTAATTTTTACCTTATTTCATATTCTAATTCATATCCTAATCTTTATTCTAATTTTTATTCTAATCCTTATTCTAATCCTTATCCTAATCCTTACTCTAAGTTTTCTGTTTATCTTTATATATGCTTTTTTTGCTCTATTGTTAATTTTTTCATTTCATTTGAACTTAAATAATACTCAACTTTTGTTTTTTTATAGGAAAAATCCTTCTTGTAAAGCATATCATTCTAGATGATCTTTTAGTTTTTCCTATATCTGAAATTTTGCATTTATAACCAATATAATACAATATAATACAAAATTCATTTTTCTCATCATTACATATTCACAACAGTCTATTATTAAAATGTGTAATAAAAGAAAAGAAGATAAATTGACGAAAAAGAAAAAAAAATTAAAAAAAAATAAAAAAAGGCAATTTGTAAGAAAAAAAATTTAATAGTTTAATCAAATGACATTATAATAATAATTCACATAATTAGATGAAATTACTTGTGGTAATAACTAGTATTTTTCTAAAAAAAATAAATATTTATATTTAACTATAAATTTCTAAATTTATATCAAAATTACATGATACAAAAATATTACACTAATTTTTAAAAAAGGAAATTTTGCTTTTCAGAAAAATGGAAAAGTTAAATAATACTAATTTCTAAAAAAAGAAATTCTATTATTAATTATCTAATTCTAACCAAAATATTAAAAAAATTATTTTTTATATAAAAAGTTATACATTTTTTATATTAAAATTATATATTTTTTGTATTAAAGTTGTATAAAAAATTGTATATATTTTGTATAAAAAGTTATATATTTTTATATAAAAAATTGCATGTTGAATACTTGGTTCCATTTATGAATTATCATGTCAAACCAAGTTTCATTGAGGAATAATTAATAATATAAATAATAAACAATTAAAAACAAACTGGAATAGTTTTTCTTAATAAATGATTTATTAATAAAAATGATTGTCATTTGATATTTCCTAATATCTATTAGTTTTTCAAATTTTCTATTTGTAAATTGATAATATTGGATTAATTTTATTTTTATTCTTTTAAATATTAAATTTGAGTTACATATTAATTATGTAATTAATATTATGATGTAATAACTAATAAATGACATTATATACCCAGTTTATACTCATATGATAGGAGTGATCTGCATTATTATTTATATTTCTATTAACTCTTAATTTTGCTATTCTTATTTTTAATTTCTATCTTATTCATATTTCTTATTTTACTAAATCTATACTTAATTACTGTTGAGTTACATTATTCTTCTCCTTTGCTAATTGACCTCATAATTTAATCAAATCACACTTGAATCTTATTTATTATTTCTTTTTTTTTAATTAATACTTTTGGTTCAAAACTGCTACCTACTAAAGGTTACTTTAAAAAACTGAAAATATTATTTAGACAATACTTTTTTTTGTATTATTATTAAAAATTAAAACTAATATTATAAAATTGAGTTATATTACTCATATAGCATTCAATCTAATGGATATTACCTTATAATTTTCATATTAAATATTTATTCCAAATACTATCATTATAATAGACTCACATAATATAGAAATTCTCAATACTATGAAAAATTTCTCAAAATTGGTAATGGTTACAAAAGTACTAATTCTTTTTTAAAAACTTAAACAAAAAAAATATGCAAAAATTTTACAAAACATTGAAAAATGGTTACAAATATTTAAATATAGAGTTTATTTTTACTTAAAAAGATGGCTAGTATATAAATTAAAAATAGTTTAATTATGTATACAATAAAAACTTTACTAAAAATTGCCAATTTTTAAAATATTTTTATAGATTTAGATACAATGGCTTTCAAAACAATTGTACAATTATTTTTGTAAAATTTTTAAAACATGACATTTTTGAGATTAAAATATTAAAATAATATCAAAGTTAATTATATAATAATAATAAAATAATAACAAAAATATTAAAATTTATTGTGATATCATTTTAAGTTATTTTTATAGACCTAGATACAATATAATTACAAAATAATAACAAAAGTATGATAAAACATTTTAATGTATTTGTAATATTTTAAAATATTACAAAATCATTTCAAAAAATTGGACATTTTTAGTAAAAAAGGAATACCACTGGTAAAAAATATACATATCCTACACATATCTTATATATATTAGATATTCAAAATGTAGAAAATCATACATAAATAATATACATATCATATACATATTAGGTATTTATATATATCATATACCTATCAAGTATCTGATATATATATGATATATATATTAGTATCCAATATGTATATGATATGTGTATTATCTGTATATAATTTTCTATATTTTGGGTATCTAATATGTAAGAAATGTATAAGATAAATCATTTTTTTACTAGTATATGAAAAAAGTGTAATAACAATACTTTTTTTATAATAAAATAATAATAATAAAATTTTAATAATTAAAAGTGATAGTAAATTCAAACAGAATGATATATATTATTATATAATGTAAGCTACAGTACTTGCAAATTTTGAGAGTTTAGCTCTATACCCTTACTATTATATGAATTTTTATTATTAATAAAAGATGTTTAAACTTATAAAATAATTAAGATATTGTTATACATAAAATTCTGAACGGTTTAGTTCAGTTCCATTTTTTAGTTCTTTTCTGATTAGTCAAAATCTATTTTGTGCAATAATTCACCATTCAGTGATCATAAAATCTGATCAATAGCTTATTAGAATCATTTTGTCAAGACAGTTCGAATGGTATTAAATTATCTTTCTAGCATCGATAGATAGCTAATTGATTTTACCAATTTTTTTTAAAAATTAATTTGTCTTCTATTGATATTAGAAAGATGATTTTAGTAACATTTAAACTTTCTCGGTAAAATAATTCTAACGAACTATTGATCAGGTTTCTACAGTCACTAGATAGCAAGTTATTATGTAAAACAGATTCTGATCAATCAGAAAAGAACTGAAAAATGGAACTGAACTGAACCATTCAAAGCTTTAGTTCCATATTATATTTAAGATATTTGCTGGATTATTTAAATAATAAAATTAATGGATAATGTGATTTTTTTTTAAAGAGTATTTTACATAGGAAAGTACTATAGTAGTTTGTAATATATATATATTTTGATCAAACTTTTTATCTCTAGTTACTTATATAATTTAAGATCAGATTATATAAATAATATTTTTGGTAAAAAAAATTTAAAAAATTTTAATCATGTTAGTTAATTTTCTAATTTTAAGCATTTATTATATCTTAATTACAGTTCCTGGTAAAAAGAATGACAGTGGGAATATTACATTTTTTTTGGACTGTAATATGACAATTTGAAATTTATTAATTATTTCCAAATTGGTCAGTGACATATACCTTAAAAATAACAAGAAAAAAATGAATAAAAAAAGCAATTTTCTTGATGTTTTTTCTTTTAAAATGACATTAACCACTTTTGAAAAAAACAGAAGTGCTGTTAATCTTCTCTAGAGGCAAAATATTCAAAATGCAAAAGAAATTTCACAAATAACAGAAGTATTAGAAAGTAAAAATAGTTTAAAATTATGAAAGATAGGTTATTTAACTATTTATTGTCTTTTACATTTTTTTTAAAAGCATTTTCAACTATATTAATCTCTAATATCTTTTAAATTAATTATTTGAAAATTTATATAGTATAATATATTAATTTACTGATATTATTAAAGTAATAATTTTCAATGATTTTAACATATAATTATTTTCAAAAATATTTAAATGGTTTTTGAAAAAAATCTAAATGGCTTACTTTTGAAAATTAATAAAATTAATGAAAGAAATAGTTAAATAAATGTACATTGGATTTACATTAGAAAATTTAATTTTCTGCCAAGATTAAATCCAAAATTTATTTTCTATATATAACAGAAATACCATTACTATTTTAAATAAGACATTAAAATGTAAGTTAGTTGTTTATTTAATAGAACTATAGGTGTCAAAATAAAGTTATCTAAAGCATACCTGTGACATTTTTTTAATAAAAACTATAACCTTTTAATCTTAGCTAAACTATTTCTGATTTATTCTGTCTTCAATATGTTTTCATTAATAAAGCATCAATCAGATGCAATAATTAATTTTCTATTTTCTCATTCCTTATTTATATTCCTAATATTCAGTTTCTTCAGATTGATTATAATCAGCAGAAGTATCATTAACCCAATATCTTGGAAGTTTGATCACCTCACTGAAATAATTACCTACTAAGTCTCCATAATATACTAAATATGACTTAGTTTTATCCCAAACAATTACTTTTTGAAATTCGCAAATTTTATCAGGGTCGCATAACATTTGCATCTTTTTATAATATATGTAGTTAATAAATACAATTTTAAATAGAAACCAAGATGTTTTAATCACTTTATCTTACCTGATTGAAATTTATAGATTTGGGTACGTAATATACAATGTTTTTTGTGATCTTACTAGATTCTCGGAACAATCTTTCTCTAAATAATTTTAATTTTAAATATTAATTATCAAAAACTATAATGAAAAATTAATATGTTTATTTACCCGTCTACTGATATCATTGTTTTAATATCATAAACTTTTGACCTACGATAAGATGGACCTCCCCAAGGTGGACTCAGAAACACCACATCAGCCTATTAAAAGAAAATAAGAGATTAAATTTTTATAACATAAAATAATATAACATAAAAAAATATGAACCTTTAGGCGAGGTACTAAATTATAAAAATCTCCCAGTATGAATTCTATCTTATCCTCTACTCCATATATCCTGGCATTATTTTTAGCACAATATAACTTTGTCTCGTCTATATCAATCGCAATTACTACACACAAATTAAATTAATATAAAGAAGTAAACATATATTACATTTATTCTATTTCATTGACAAGCTTGAGCTTACCTTTTTTACATGTCATCGCAAATTGAATTGCATTCCCTCCTACACCGCACATAGCATCAATTATTGTATCACAAGCACATCTTTTGGCAACATATGCTGCTAAATATTCCGGTGTGACTGAATACCATCCCTCTATACATATAAATTACGTATTAATTCCTACACAGATTCACTAAAAAATTGATTATTGGAATTCTTCATACCTTCATCCATCATAATACCTTCATCATATAATGAAAAAAATAAGTAACGTTGATGCCAATATCTATAAAGAATAGTATGGAGAAAGAAATGATTAAAAATTCACCTCATAAAGAGAAGATTAAATGTTTATACTTTTCCAATCCGGGTCGAAGATGTTTTGAATTTGTGTGCCTGAGGAATTGTTTAGATAAAGTGTTGTCTTTTTTAGAAATTTCGAAATGTTCATTATTTATAGAATCCTCATGCTCATCGGAATTCTCAATATAGCTATTTTGTATAATTTGATCATGCTCTTTGAAATTCTCAACACAGCTTGTTTTGCTCTCAATTCCTCCATTTACTTCATTTACTTCATTATTTCCAATTTGAATGGAACTTTCATTTTCTATTTTAATATTCTCGGGTATTATTGCAATAACATCCTCAAATCGGAAATTCTCAACCTGTCCGTTTCCTTTTAAATTATCGATTTGTTCTTTACTGAAATTCTCAGTGATCTCACCATTCTCTTTACTTTGAATTAATTCCAAATTAGTAAGATTGTTATCAGAAATTGAAAAGGTAATAACAGGACGACCACTCATACGCTTATTTTCATCTATCTTATTTTCCTTAATCTGAGCCAAATAGATTAAATCTTTTTCTGTAATCGTATATTTTTTAGCGGAATGACTTCTCGTGTTTCCATTTGTATATAATGAAGAGGATACAGTTGTCGCCTTAACCCTATCAGGAACGGTATGCGAACCTAAGTGAAAGTTTTCTTGACCGCTTATTTCTAATACGCGTGTGTCATTTATTATTCCTTTTGAATTCGACGTCAATTCCACTTGTGCTTTCGTGCATAGTTGTGAAGTTGGATCCTCCTCTTGTGAGTTCAATCTTGGTTTTTTTGTGGCTGGCTCTTCAACATGCTGTACATTATTTGTAGAACTTTTTCTCCTTCTTCTCCTCTTTTTCGTTGTCATATTTAACTAACAAATACCCAATTTTGAGTGTATATATGATAATACTGTAGTTCGTGTCATTATGATTATCAAGCGTCAACAACCAATGAAAATTATTATATGCATTATATAAGTGAGAATTAATTTAATTTATTTAGAAAATATTAAATATAATAAATATCCATTTTTATTAACAATGAAAAGAAAGAATTTTATTCATAATAATTTATTTATACTATATAAGAAGAAAAGAATAAAAAAAAGATAAAACTATACCAGCATACTGCCGGTTTATACGGTTTATATAATCTTAAGATTAGTGCAAGATAATAAACATTTGTTGACACTTGCAGAGTTCAATAAATGTTGCGCCAATCCGGTGGGCAATCTTCATCATGTTCTATTACATTGTTTGTTTCAATCCCCCAACTCCATCCATTTGAATTTGAAGCCCAATCTGTTGAACCATGATGTTGGAAATAGATTTCATCATCGTCGTCGTCATCGTCCCAAGAACCTTCATCTTCATCGTCCCAATCAGCAATATTAAACTGAAATCCATCGATAATTTCAGAGATAGCAGATAAATCTAAATCTCCGTCAGCGGAAAAATATCTAATAAATGATCTTGGCTTTTTTTTTTTAGGAGGCCCTAACTTACATCTTGATCCATCAGGATTGGCATGCTGGTAAAAACACTCATCAGCGAAAGGACATTTTCCACTCCCTTCAAAATATTTACAAGGGATTTGAGATATTTTTTCCTTGTATGTTGTAATGATTTGCTCTTTTTGAGGCCCAGCTTTAGCAAAACGACTAGATGGAACAACATATGGAGAATTTTTTCTGCATACGGGACATGTTTTAGTAGTATCAACATCTTGAAAAGGGCTTGAAACGTTGCTTGTTTTACGCCATACTTGTATACAATCTCGACAAAATATATGATCGCAATGTATAAGCAACCCAAACGTTTTAGGAGTATCATAACAAATAGCGCACGTATATTCGTCTTCGACAACAACCTCCTTTGCTTTTTGTTTGTCTTTTTGACTTTTTAAGTCATTTTCATGACTATCAACGGTATCAATTCCTTTAGTGTTATTAGATTTTTCATGTTTATACCAGCATGAATCTCCAAACATACAACGATCTTCTAAGAAATACTTGCAAACAAGTAAACTTTCGGGTGGAACTCTATTATTACTATTATTTGATCTACGATAGTTCGAATTAGAATTCGACTTGTGTAACGTTGAAGAAGAACTTCCTCCAGTATTATAGCTGTTTTGTTCATCGCCATCGCTATTTCTATTGCGTGGACTGTTTCCTTCTCGTGTGTGCAAGTAGTGGCAATTTGGCCCATTTCTACAATGTCCGTTAGCAAAAAACCTGCAAATCGTACGTGAGGAGCTCGCGTTCACTCTGTAAGAAGACATGATTTAAAAAATCTAATTAAGAAAGAACAAGTTTTTTTAAAAAAGGAGATATATTGCTTTTTTAATTAAGAGACTCGAAAATCGTTATGTGAACAGTTTACAAAAAAACCGGCTCACAAAGAATGTGGCTTTCCAAGACAAAAGAAAGTTGCCTACGTAAATTCTAAATCAACTGTTTAAATATCATTAATTTGAATTTACAGAGAAATTTTCCGAATTTACACTTAGTTGGTAAGGTTAATTTGAATTTTGTTCCACAACATTTACTCGGCAAATAATCAGATGACGCAGAAGTAGTTAAATCATGAATGCTATTTAAAAGCTTCGGTTTTATTTAGTGCTTAGACCAGCCTATTGCGATGTTGCCAATTTTTAGTTCAACTAACTCGCCAAGGCTTACACCGAAAACATTTTTATCATGGCTAATAACAACAAGGCTCGTCAGAATAATTGTGATATCTTTTATCACATTCTCTGCGATTTTCTCCTTCACACATTTATTTAGAGGATTTTATTTTGGAAGATCTAAAATTTTACATCCCATATCGAGAACATATGGTAAGTAGTTAAATATTGAAAGTGAATGAAATTATTGATGTGATCCAAATATCAAAATAACTAACTCTTTTCTCTAAATCAATAGACACAAATCAGATTTCTCCGTTATCTGAAATGAATAATTTATATAGATTTTCTAAAATGCATTCTAAAACTTCAAAGTTATTTACCGATAGTCTATACCCTTATTATTATCGAGCAGAGCGTACACCTGAATTAGACGACATAACTGTCACTACTTTTGTATCTCAACAAGGTTTTGACGATTTAATAAGACTAGCCGAAGCTTGGCAAGGTAATTATCTTCGATTGTAAATACAATTAGGGTGTTGTCAGATATTACCTAATATTTTAAAGGGGGAAGGGGGGGGGGGTCGGGGGGGGGGTAACTAA
>QZLH01000008.1:136698-174563 GCA_003833135.1 Oehlia diaphana
GGTTACATACAATACTATATGGGAATTATATATATAACATATCTTACCTGGGGGGGGGGGTAAGCTCTTATATTAATATTAGGTAATATCTGACAGTGCTCTTACCAATTATTCTTAAATTAATTAAATGATATATTTTATAGGTCCTGTGTCAGCGGTTCTTCATGTGCCAACGGAAACACTCGATGACAAGGATCCGAGAATTGTAAATATTCTCGCAACATATAACGATCTATATAAAAGAAATGCAATTCTTAAACAAAATGTTGATATTCATCTTTTGGCGGGTCCAGTATCTATCAATAATGTTACAATATTACCACGGCCTACTAATTTTCATTTCAATATTGCAAGATTTTTTGCTCGTTCAGAATTTGTATTATTTTTAGATCAAGATACATGGCCAACACAACGTGCACGAAAAATACTCAGAAAGCATAAAGAAATTCTTTTGCAAAATGATATTCTTGTTTTACCTACATTTGTTTTTACTGAGCTTTCCACAAGTCATACAAGTCATGATTTTCCGCGTTCAATTGAAGAATTAACAAAATTAGCTAAACGGAAATATATGGGATTAAAAGATAATGGTTGGTCGCTTAATAAAGGTCCAACAAGTTATGAAAATTGGTTGAAAAAAAAGGTATATAATGTATCCGATTACGAAATGCATTATCAACCGAATTTTGTTGTAAGGCGAGGAAGAGATCTTCCATGGTAAATTTAGAAATTATTCATTTTTTGTAACTTAATTATTAAATAATAATGGTGATCTCTTATCTATTTAGGTGTACCGAAAGATTTGATAATTTTGAGAACAGCAAAGCGGCATGCTTGCTCCAAATGTATATAAGTGGGTCAGAATTATGGGTAATACCTGAAGCATTTTTAATAGAATATCATTATAATCGACATTCATATCTTCTTAAACCTATAGAATCTAAATGGGAGGTTCGTATATTGAATTTGTGATTATTATTTATATAATTTTTGTGATTCATTATTTTGCCTTTTATAGAGAACCATTAAAGATCGAATGTATACTAAATTCCTTCGAGAAGCATGTATTCATTACTCAAAAATATTAGATTCAATGGGTGAATGGAATACACCCAAAGCAAATCATGTTAAACAACAATGTGCTAGAATAATAACGAATTGGGGTCTGGGTATAATTGATGGTTTAACTGCAGATGGTATTACAGTTCTTTAATATTTAATATAATTCATATTTTATTTGTTTCGCCTTTGTTAGTTAATTTAATATAGAATAAATATCTTTATATTAATTATTGTATAAGAGAGATTTGTAAAAATTAGTTGTTTAATTAAAAGTTAATAAAATTATAATTAATATTAGTATTAATTAAATTAATACAAATTAAAATAATTAATCCTTGGTAAATAATTATAACATATATATATAATGATAAATTATACAAGTTAACCAACTGAAAATTACTCTTTTGTTTCGATATCTCGAGATACAGATGTACTGGACCCATCCTTTAATGCTGATGTACTAGGTACATCTGTTAATTGATCTGATTTTATTTTTTCAGAGTCCTCTCTATTTCTACGAAACTCGATTATTAATTCTACGTGTTTGGCATGTGGAAAGAGATCCACCCCAATAGCTTTAACAGGTTTAAATGGTATTCCTTGAAAATCCTTATTTATGGGACGACAAATGTCTACAAAATTCTGAATAGCTGCGTTATGATCGCATGAAATATAAATAAAATGATCAATTGCACGACATTTACGAAGTGCTTTAATAACATTCTTGTGAACTCCTGCGCGTGGAGGATCTATGATTGCTACAGCAGTTCCAGAAGTCTTGTTACTGAAATTATGTAATGCAAATAAATTCTTCTCAACCGGTCCAAGAATATATTCGGCATTATTTATCTCATTCAGAGAGGCATTTATTTTAGCGTCCTCAACAGCCTCCTCACAAAGCTCTATTCCAACAACCTCTTTAATTGTAGTTCCAAGACTTTTTGATAGAGCAATTCCAATAGTTCCTGTTCCACAGCACACATCTATCAATGTTGGTGACTCCGAGAAATCTTTTGGTTCATATATTTCTTTAATGATATCTCCACATTGTTGATATAACAACTCTGCTGCTGCAGTGTTCGTTTGAAAAAATGCTCTGGGAGAAATTCGAAATCTACAATTCATCATCTCTTCATGAATAAATGGTGTGCCAAATATGCAATCAAGTGGATCTTCTGACATACCATTGCTTACACCACTGTATATTTGTACTAACAAAGACGTTAAATCAAAATTTTCTTCTTTAGCAAACATTTTGAAATATTCAGCAAGAGCACTCTTTTCTTGGTCAATTTGTTCTTTACTTAAACCTTGAGGATGTATTTGTATTATAATCATTATATTGCCACAGTTTTGTGACCTAACAGTTATTTGGCGCCAATTGCCCTGTTTTGTCTTACGATCATATACGTCATATAAAGATTGTCGTATATAATTTTGCATGGCTTTCGCGATCTTTTTTGCTATATCACTAACATGGATTGAATTATCTGATTCAAGAACAGAATTATGACCATCTTTATAGGCTCCTAATAAAAAACCGACCGTTTTTTCTCCTTTCAGATTTAATCCTGCGGTGAACTCACATTTATTTCTATACCCTTTCAATACTGGCGAATGTATCATTGGTTTAAGATCTAAAGGAAGCTTGAAATCAAACTCTTCTTGTAGCCATGAAGAATGATATTGACTTTTATTATATAACTCATCCATTCTATCGCGGAATGTCTCAAGGGATTTTATAATCCCTCTTTGTTTAATTTCCAATTGAGCTTGATACTCATAAATATGTAAAGGTGTTACTTGATCCGCTAGCATTTCTTCCGGTGATTTTTGTATACCAGATTGTTCGATATTTTGCTGTTTTTCATTTTTTCGTCTATCAAATAATGCCTGTCTATCCTTTTCCGTAACATTATCTACTTGTATAGATAATTCTCTATTTTTGAATTTAATTCCTTTTAATTTATTCAATACATAATATTGTTGTTCTTCCGTTTTTAAAGTTGCAAAACAATAATCCCATTTTGGAGCTTTTTGTATTTTAACCTGTTCACATCCATTCTTCGCCAATAATTCTTTCATCATTTTAGATGATGCGAATTTCGGTATATTTTTAATTCGCAGCCTATACTGAGTTCCATCTTCAGGCTTTACTGATTCTGGAATTACACTGTCTAGTGGTTTTTTTGATACGAGCGTAGTATCTTCTATAATATCGGAACTTTCCATAACTTCCGTAGGTGAGGTTCGATCCAGGTTAATATAAAAAAAGCTTTTTTTCTGGACACGCGATAACAACAGACTAATTTTGCTATTGTCGAATGATAATTTAGCCACTAAGATTCGCTTTGTAAAGCGAATATTGTGAAAATACATCAAAAATTCGAAGATCAGAGCTAAATAATTGGTAAATAACATCTGATTGATTTACATACGATAAAACTTTTTATTTTATTTATACTTACAATATTTTGTATTTGCTATTACAGAGCGCAATAATAGAAATTAAACTCAATTTTCAAAGCAGAAAGAACAAACCACCTAGTGTTTTAATTTCGAATCAAAAAAGGGATAGTTATCGAAAGTACATTCAAATCTTTTACCAAGCTTCACTTATATTGAATCCAAATTTATTTACAAGCCAAAATGACAATAAACTTTTACACCCGCATTAAGTAAATTCCTTTGATACAATTATTGTAAATTTTTTATTAGTCACGGTTATGTTATTAATCAATTTAATATAACGAGTAAGATAGCGTTATAAATTTGGTTAAAAGTCTTTATTTGAATTATCCAATTTATACTCTTAAATCACGTGTCCACTAATCCATTATCCATTATTCAATAATTAGTATTTACAAAAAAGTTTTTAACCGAAAAAAATCAAAATGTAAATTGCTGGCTTATTTACGGCCGCCGCGGCCACGACTTCTACGACTTGCACCACGTTCTCCACGATTACCTCCACGATTACCTCCACGATTACCTCCACGACCACCACGACCACCTCCACGACCACCTCCACGACCTACGGAAGGTTGGATAATGAGGCGATCCTTTGCAAGATCATCATCATCATCAATTACGTCGTCGTCATCAGGAACTACTTCCTCCTCAATAAAATCATCCATATCGGCAGTTATAACAGGCCTGGACTTAGTTGTAATCACGCTCGATATATTTAAGAAGGGAAGAGGGTGTGAACTGGCATTATATCTGTTTTTTACCAAAAAAAAGAGTATATCAATTATTAATATAGGATAAAATGGTTGAGATTTGTATAATAATGCCAATACTTACTTCTTTGTAAAGGCAGACTTTAATCCGCTGGCGATTTCAGAAGGTTTATAGTGTGTTTGATCATCCTTAAATTCCATGATAACATCGAATTGTTCTTTGGTTATCATGTATTGATCCATAATTTTAATGGTATCATTCACACCTTCAGTTTTCTGGTCAACCAAAGGTTTAATGAGAGCTTTTCGAAGAGTAGGAATATAACTTTCGCGAACTTCACTTCTATCAGCGGAAATTTTAGTTCGCATGTGACTTTGAATTTCTTTCAATTGACGGTGAATCTTGATTGCTTTAGAGTTTTGTCCTAGCCAGCTTGGAAATTTATATTGACCAAATTGACCTCCTTTACTATAACCATGAACGTAATATGCAGGCGCAATAGTAGAAAAGAATCCATGGATTGGCATAAGATTCCATTCTTGTTGTGGTCCATGAATTCTTTTATTAACCATATCTCCGCAAGACATGGCATCAGCTGCTTTTACAAAAGCTTCCAGAGATGCAAGTTTTTCTAAAGTATCTGGTTTTATATCTCCATTATCGTATTCTTTAACAAACTTAGGAATAGTGTGAGGTTTCATTTTTATATAATTTTCAAAAATCATTAAAGGAGCTAGATCGTGTTCTTGGAAATAAAGTTTCATTTTATCATTAAAAGTGTTCTTACGAGATTTCCAGATATCATTGCCCAAAAAATCTTTAGCAATTTCAAAGATATTTTTCTTAAGATGTTTCTCATTATTTTTGTTTAAACCTTTTATTTCATCATAATTAATACTATCATGATTAATCTTCCATGTGGATAGCAAGTTTAAAATTTGACGAATATCGGAATTAGCTCCTCTAATGAGTTCGTCTACATCCGTTGATTGAATCTGTAAATTCTCCCTCGTTGCAATTGTCATAATTCTTGATCTGACTTGTTCAACCCGAGGCTTGCTGAACTTCAACTCATGACAATAAGGCCTTAATGATTTGAGTTTTTGAGCATTAATGTCATTGCAGATGCAAATTATTGGTACTTTTGTTTTCTTGATTAATTGAATTAGTTCAGCGATACCACCCTTGTCACCAGCAGACATACCATCGATTTCATCCATTAAGATAAGTGTTTTCTTTTTTTGTGAATCATTTGCATGCTCCTTACTCGAAGATTTATCGTTGAATGGTTGGAAAAAACCAGTAATCGACGTATTTTTTGTTGCTACTTTGATAACGGTATCCAATTGTTTTTTGCTTCGAGTGTCACTAGCATTAAGCTCAATCACATCGTATCCTTGAGTATTTGCAACAAGATGAACAGATGATGTCTTTCCGATTCCGGGAGAACCAGCAATTAACAATGCAGCCATCCATTCTTTGTTCTTAAATTTAAAACCTTTTTTATCCCATACGCCAAGCCATTTTTCCATATCTTTTACGAGATTTTGATTACCACAAAAATCTCTGAAAAGTTTAGGTCGATACTTTTCTGTCCACAATTGTGCGACAGTTTCGGAGGCCTTAGATGAGGCAGGTGAAGCGACTGCAGTTATTGCATCAGAAATTTTTGTAATAGGAGCTTTGGACTTAGAAGTTTTTGATTTTTGAGATTTATTTATATCAACATCAGATTTCCTGGGAGAAGTTCTAATCAACTCTAAAAGCTGATCCTCGTTTAAGGTTTTAATTTTAAATTGTTTAACTTTTTCTATTTTCTTCGGTCCTGGATCTTGTCCGACTATAACATATGAAGTTTTAGAACTAGGCTGTGAAGTAACACGCCCTCCATGACGTTTAACAAGATCTTGAGCTTCTTCACGGTCCATAGATAAATCGCCAGTAAAAACAAAAGTTTTACCATATAAGCACATTTCTTCACCTTGAGGTATTTCTTTTGATTCTGGAGTCGTTGGATCAGCTTTATTCAAATTAGACCGATCTACTATGATATCAGGTGAATCATTTTCTTCAACTTTTATCGATGTGGTACCGATCTCCGAGTTATTTTGAACTTTATTAGGAGTAATACTCGTTCGTCCTTCGATACCCTTTTCATCATCTTCATCTTCCACATTCAATCTTTTTGATCGGGGCGTTTTAATAGCACGATTACTAGAAGGTTTATATGCTGCATCTTTTTGTTCACGTTTCGTTTTCTTGGGGGGTGAATGTGATTTTGATTCTTCTTCAAATACAAAATCGTCATCATCATCAATCTTTTTTGAGCGTTTTTTGGTTACTGCTTTTGGCGTTACTTCCGTGGTTTTTCTTGATCGCCTAGGAGTAGTAAATATTTCTGGGTTTTCTGAGGTGCTTTGAGGAGGAGATGTTTCATCGTCAATTTTCATCGTCACAAAATCATCATCCTTATTAGATTTTGGTGTATCAGAACGCTCCCGTTCTTTCTTAGTTGTTGGCTCATCAACTTTGGTGTTTTTTCGTTTAAGCCGAGTTGATTGACGTGTTGGAGTAGAAGTATTAGATTTTGAAGCAGAATTTTCTTGTGAAGTAGAAGTTCTAGAGGCCTTATGATCACCGAGTTCGTCGTCAGAATCCTGGATCCTACGCTTGGAACTCCCTTTTTTTGTAGTAGTCTTTTTTCCTAGCTTTTTATTCGCGTTTGGTGCGGAGAAATAATTACGGATATCCATTATGAAATTACAAACTATATTTCAACTTTTAAAAAAGAAAAAGAAAATATGTAAAATCTTTTTTGCTCTCGTGAGAAATTTATAATTAATTCGTGTTTCTGATTTAGATAAAAATATTTTATAAATAAGGAAATGGTAAAATTGCTCCTCACCGGAAAAGGAAATTTTTCCGTCAACTCCAAGCAACACGAGTCATACATACATAAAAATATTATCACGTGATTTTCCGTTAACCTAAACTCCAGCTACACCATCAAAAAAGCTCGGGTTTGGCCCGCATTACGGCGTTATGCAATAACACGTGAAAATAAACAGTGACGTGACGAATAATTTTTTACTTACTCGAAAAAAACTAAGTCCCCCAGAGGCAAATGTATCGTTCTTGTACCATCAGGTGCTATTTTCTTCTACCACCTTACTGTAAAAATATATTATGCGGTGAAGATCGACATGCATATGGTAGAAGAAGATAGTATTTGCCCCCCAGAGTGGCAAAATTACCCTTCTTGACCCGTGTAACCATATCATCACCCCTCTGCATAATATAACGATGATTTATGCAGTGTTGATTAGGTGAGGCGGTAATTTTGCCCCAGAGTGACGATGTGACAAATATTTTCACGATGGGAAAATGTTATACCTAAGCATCAAAAATCAAATACCTAATAATTATTAGAATTTATCGTGAACGTGTTCACGTGGATTTAAAAATTAAAAATAAAAATTGTTAGTAGCTAGATATGTTAATGATTGTACCCAAAATAGGCTTATCAATTGAATATGGGCGGAATTGATAAATTATTAATTTAAAGTTTCACTGTATTATATTATTAATTATTGTATATACGGTGATTTTTTGCGGCGTAAAAATTTATTTCTACTTTCTTATAATTTGCTGCGAGATGTAAATATACGCATTCAACGCATGGTTATTTTAATAGATGAAAATTTTTTTGCCACTTTTACTTAAATTGAGATACTCATTTATGTTTCGTCGGCAAACCCGCATTTAATCAAATAATGACAATTATTTTATTCTACTAAATTTGGACAAAAGTATCCTGCTTAACTCCGACAACTCCTTATTGAAAAAAAAAAGAAAAAGAAATCAACGTTATAAGAAAAAATGATTCTTTGTCCAACAATAGGTTAATGGTTATGACTTTACCGCAAATATTTTAGTTTAAATTTTAAATATTTATAGTTTTATTCGTATAAAGCTCTAAATGAAAAAACACTAATATAAGGTTAGAAAAATATCCAAAAATAATGTTGTGAAATATATGAAATATTTGAATATGTATGGAAATATCCTGCTGTGAATCTTTCTCTATTTGGTATTTTGGCTAGTCTGAACCAAGTATAAATTGTCTATCTCAATTTAATGTTCCCTTTCAATTATTTTTTTTTGTAAATTTCCCTTCATTAATGTTTCATTTTTATTATAATTCTTGTATTTAATCTGTTCGTTCCGCCTTTTAAAACGCTAGTAAGCCGGGCTAGCTCTTTAATAATAATAAATAAAGTTTATTTTTCCAATTATTGAAAATTGTTTGTTTAAATGGGTTGCCATTCCAGCAAACATTTACCCCGTGAATTAACAGAAATAGATCCTTTACCTACTAAAATTTGTCCAGCATGTAAACAACAAAATACACAACGTGGATGGTGTAAGCCATGCGAAATAAAACGATTTAAAGACGATTTTCATAATTGGACAAGTGGGAACAATGACCTTGATAATATAATTAGACATTCTCAATTAAATACAACAGGTCCTCTAATGTTTTTAGAATGGATACCTTATGATAAATTTGAAAATATCAAAGAAATAGATCGAGGCGGTTTCGGTGTTGTATACAAGGCAACTTGGGATCTTGGGCCTAAATTGTATTGGGATGATTCAAGACGTTATTGGGTGCGTGAGGGTGAAAAACAGGTTGTTCTTAAACGTTTGCATAATTCTAATAATGCGAATGCAGAATTTTGGAATGAGGTATGTTAAATTATATCCTTAAATAATTTTGAATAAGAAAAAATTATAAATATTTTTATTTTTAGCTCGACCGTCATCGATACAAACAAAATAAGTATATTCCTCGTTGTTATGGATTTAGTAGATGCCCATCTACAAAAGATTATGTATTAGTGCTCGAATTATTGGATGGAGATTTGAGGCATCATCTCAAGAAAAATTTCATAGATATTACATGGGAAAAAAAGCTGGGGATTGTTTATAACATTGCACACGGACTAATGACAATTCATAACGCTGGTTTAATTCATAGAAACTTTCACGCCGGTAATATACTAAGACATTTTAATGGATCACAATTCTTAACTTATATTACAGATTTGGGACAATATAGACCTGCAAACAAACAAAATTACGATGACGTATATGGAGTTTTAGCTTATGTGGCTCCCGAAGTTTTACGTGGTGAAGAATATACTGAGGCCTCTGACGTATATAGTTTTAGTATAATTATGTGGGAAATTGCATCAGGGCAGAAGCCATTTTATGATCGTCCACATAATGCGGAACTTGCACGAGAAATATGTAATGGGCTTCGACCATCAATAATAATGGAAACTCCACAATGCTATGTCGAGCTTATGGAAAAATGCTGGAATGCAGACCCCAAAGAACGTCCAGATATTAGAGAGTTGGAAAAATCCTTGATGTCATGGGGCTGGCATATGGGAATGTCACAGAAACATAGCGTATCTGATCAATTTATTTCTGCTGAGAAAGAAAGATTGCGATTATTAGAACACCTCGGTTCTCAACTAGAACCCTTCAAGAAACCGCATCCGGAATCTTTTTATAAAAGTCGTCTTTTGAATTTTCCCAATTTACCAAAACCTCGGAATCTTTACGATAGCACCAGTGATTCTAAAGATCAGATTTCTGGAATTTCTAGTGATGATGATAATACTGTAACTAAATATCAATGAAACTTTGTTCAAGAAATGGCTTAAATACCTTTGAAAATTGCTCCTAACAAATCCAATTTACAGGGAGGAAGACTTCAAAGAAGGCACAGATTAATTTCACTTAATTAAAAGTTGTAGTTGGTTATAATTTATGAAACTGGATTAACCTGTAATTACCGTGTATTATAAACTTTTATCTTATAGTAAGTTTCATAAGTTTTACAACTTCGATTATCGGTGGGCTTTATTTGTGAATTATTGAACATTTGTTGAGTTAATTTCTTTTATTTAACTTTAATTTCTTTTGGAAAAAAAAAAAAAATCTTGCAAAAGATAACAAATATGGAATTAATAAGAGAAGAACCAATTTAAAATAAGTTTCGTATTTGATTAATTTATTTTTCTTGAACATTTCCGGACAATTTATTTATAACTATTTTAGATTTATGAACATTTCATTTTCTCATTCATAATTAGAATACTAATTACATTAATCTCAAATTTGTAAATTAGACATTAAATTTTTTTTTAAAATATTTTTTTTATTGTATTATTAGAATAATGTTTAACTTTCCTAATTATTTTCACTTTTATTGAAAAAATAGATATACAATGCACATAATTTCACATAAAAATAAATTATAATGAATAATTAATGGTTTATTATATTCATTGAAATAAATGGATAATTCACATTTATCTAACAATATAATTAATTTCTAAGATATTTACCACTGGAATTTGATTAATAATAACATTAGTTAATAGCAATATGTTTGTAATTTAAAAAAATAAAAACGCTTTGCACAATATTTAATAATATATACTATAGTAATTTAATAGATTAGAACCTAGAACTTTCAATTAAATTAGAATAAAAAAAAAAAATAATAAAAAGATTTGCAATTATTTGTTTAGTCAATAAAGAGATTAGCGATATTTTATAATTATTTGAATACAAGTTATAAAATATATTAGTAAATTCAGCAGTTTTAATTAGTTCATTTTAAAATTATTTATATTTTTTCTTTTGCATTACTGGTAAAGATAATAAAAAGTATCATTTTTTATTATTCATTTCTTAAAAATATATATATTTTTTCTCTATAATACATGTGAAGTTGAATAATGAAATGGAAAAGGTCAGTAAATTATTATATCTAACATTGTATTAATCACATAATACCATAATAATTGGAATTCTTAATTATAATGAGAAATTTATTTATATTATTACTGATACAATAAAAAAATTGTTTTTTTAATTATCTAATTTGACATGAAATTTTTTATATTATTTTTTTAAATGTATTTAATTATAAATTTTCAGATCTAAAAAAAAAGAGAGATTCGAAGATTAGCAATTTAACAAAAAGCGTAAATTTTAACTAAAAAAAGTTAAGGGAAATACCTCATCAATATCGAAATCGACGTCACCATCTTCTTGACCAAAAGTGTCGGTTTCATTAATTTTAGCTAATAAAAACAAGAAAGTTTGTAAATAATTATATAAGTAAGTAAAAGATTCCGAAAAGATAATAATTATACCATTTTCCGGTAATTCGCCATATGTTTTTAAATTTCTGGCTTCTTCAGTTGTATATTTTAAAATAACGTCGGCTTTGGCATCTTGATAATCACGAAGAGAAATCAAAATAATATCTCCTTGATTGATCCATACCTTGAGATAAAAGTATTAATAAAAAGATATTAGATAAAAAAAAAAAAATATCATATTGGTAAACTCCTTTACCTTTTTCCGTAGTTTTCCGCGGATATGTGCTAAGCGTTTCTCACCATCAAAGCATTGAGCTTCTAAACGACCATTACCTAACATTTTTACCACTTGTGCATATTCTATTATTGAGATTAGAAAATTGAAAGGTATTAAATTAGAAAAGTAATTAATTTCCTCCAAATAATAAAAATACTAGTATTTAAAATTACCTTGACCATCCTCCTTAAAGATCAATTCTCTTTTTTCAGATTCGTTTTCGTTCTTACCCCTTCGTCTATTTTTTCCTCCCTAAAAAGCGATCAAAATTGTTAAATCAAGTTTTAATGGACATAATTTCCGAAGTTATTCACTCACTTTTCCTTTATTTTTGGGCATGTTGACAAAAAATTTGTTTTTTTCGCGCTTGCTTGCAAGTAAAAAAGTAAAAAAGTAATACCTTTAATGAAAGAAAGTTTTTTATTTTAGTTTTGTGGAATTTTGGGAGCCTTATATAGTAAAATGTCGGAATAATACAAAATTTTTTTAAAATCCGGTGTCTATTCATCACTATAATATGACAAATATGGTATAACTATGCCTTAATTTGATCTAACGTTATAACGCCCGCCCAAAATTAATTTGTAATTATCAACTTGATTGGATAATAGATTTTTCACGCAGCAACGCAGCAATTCAAAAATATCGAATGACCAGCAAAGCACGTCATACCTTCGCTACGCTCCGAATGTAAGAAAAAAGAAGATTGTGATAGTTACGAAATTTACGTACAAATTCTAAAGAAAGAAAGTATATAGAAAAACTTTTTTTTCTTTATTTTTTTATTTTTTTCTTTTACTTTATTAATTGAATGATTTCGAAAATAAATATGGCATTAAAATATATTTATTAAGGAAATTGTTAAAATTGTTAAAAAGAAACCAATCCTATATACATTCATTAATAATAATAAATAATTTTTGAAATATTATATAATACTATGGATTTTATATTTAATCAGCTAATAACTATTTAATATTAAAATAAATCTTCATATTGTAAGCAGAGAAAAAATATCTCTTTGAATTAAATTTTTTTTGGGTTTTGTACAATTTGTCAAAAGGAAAGAAACTTGAATAGGTTATAAAGTTCTATGTGGTAATATAAAGAAATAGATATCAAGAGAGGAAGGTTCTATAGATAAATACTTAATGCTGAGATAAGTAAAGCGAACCAAATAAAATAAAAATAAATTGTTAATAAAGTTCAAGTTTTTAAAATAAAAATAAAGATAATGCAAATAAACAATAAAAAGTAAATAATGATATAATAATGATAATAATAATGATAATAATAATAATAAAATAATAAGTATTCGATACCCTATTAGAATCAAGGGGTTAGAACAACGCGTATGCGGTATTCATCTAATAATTTCATTAATTCACTGTCAGCTCCAAGGTATACTTGTTCCTAAATATGATAATGAGAATTATTAATGATATGCTAAGGATGATTGAACATGCAAAAATAAAGATAAAAAATTATTTCTTTCGTTAAGTTATAATATTAAAATCAATAGCCAACCTCTTGTGAAAATGTCACTTGTGCATTGATAGGTGCACCATATTTGTCAAGATAAAATCTTAAAAGAGTGACATCACCATAACGAATGTTTTGCATTATCAACATATTATATGTTTTTTTAAGTCTCACGTCAGTGATGAACCATTCATTTCGACGACCATTATTATGTGATCTTTCACCCGGTACAGATCTTCCAGAACGACCCGCAAATTTTGCATTCATTCTTGCAGCATATTTTTGAAGGAATTGCAATTTCGGATTTGGATTCGTCATTAGCTCTGAACCTTGATATTGAGTTGAAGCACACTTATAACATGGCATGTTCTGATTTGGTTGAAAATAACATTCATTACAACAAGAACCTATTCCTGAAGTATTAGTATTAATAACAGGTGGATCTATATTAGGTGCTTTATCAAGTGAATATAAAACTGACCAATATGTAGGCCATCGTGAGTTTGTTTGACGCGAAGTCGGTGAAACTTTATTATTATTAGGTCCAGAGTTTGGAGCATCATTAGCATCAACAAAAAACTCATCTAAAATTCGATCAAGTAATTTTGGTGCACGATATTGTAAATGAGCTCCATATGCATATAGAACTAAGGAGCCCGACTTAACAGAAAGCCCATAGACATATCTAAGAAATAAGATAAGTTCTTTTTGAAAATGATTGCCAAGGTATTTACATGTTCGTGAAAAACGTGAATATTCTGGTAAAGTAAGGTTATATGAAATTCGAGTAATTAATTCAGCCGGAAGAGATAATAAAGTCGTATTTTCTTTTTGTGATAAGGGAGTTAATTGTGATACTGAAGAACCTATTGGAGATAAAATGACATCAGTCGACGTAGACAAGTCTCGTGAAATATTCCTACTACTATTACTATTGTTATTATTATGCTGTGAACGAGGTGTTCCTTGGAATTGACGTAGTCTGTAACGTTGTTTGCAACGTTGTTTAATTGAAGAATCCGCTTTCATTTTGATAAATAAACTGAGATGACTAAAGGAGATCCTTTTTTTTTTAATAAACAAAAACTTCAAAAATAAGCGATGAGTAGTAAATTCAGAATTTTGTGTGTACCATGAAGGTCACTTAAACTCTTATGGTCTCACACGAAAAAAAAAAAGCGAAATATGTAGTGAAAGAAGATTAAAATATGTATGTGGCCATCAGGGCGCAAAATACTTTTTGGCGTATAGATAGATTTCCGGTGTCTAGCAAATCTTCCGGAATATTTTTTTTTTTTTTTTGAAATCGGAAAATTTTTCCGGCTATAAAATTTAATCTTTAATTTATATAGATTAAACTTAAATTCTTTAACTGGTATATGTGAATGGTGTTAAGTTTTTTTTAACCTTTTATTTATGATGAGTTAGGAGAATTCTATTTTGGTGGACTGGAATTTAATATAAATTAAAAATTTGTAGTTTTTTTTTTTAGTGAATCGCAATTACACAATCAAAATAAGATTCATTTTTGAAAACCGTCAAACTAGTTAATCTTCGCGACACAATGCAACTTGATTGTTTCACAGACTTCTACAAAAAGAAAAAAAGAGATTGAAAACCAGTAAGAAATGGATTATTCGTGTACCTATTCGGAAATTTTCCAAACACGGTTTATTTTGATATAAATGATTTTTTTTTTTTATAATCCTAAGCCATAATACATTACGGACGAGTTATTGGACATCGGGAAATAAAATTGGATTGACATCGGAATTAAGCTTGATTTATATATATTGTAGATAATGTATATAATGTTAATTTATGCAAATACCTATCAATACGCAAAGCATTACCAAAAATACATCCAAAAAAGAAACTACAATTAGTTACAAAATATTGATATTTTATAAATAAAAATGTCAAGTTAAAGCATCCCATTTGGAAATTATAAAAGGAAATATAAAAAAAAAATCTTTTTCTTAAAAAAAAAAAATTACTTTGATTACCATAAATATTTATTATAAATTTATAATCCTAAAATATAATATGCTAATAATGTTTGACTCTTCTAGGAAAAAACTCGATTTTCCCCGCTTTTCATTAAATATAAAAATTTAACGCCCAATCATATACGATTATCAATTATGTAAAATCTTAAACTAAACAAATTCTAGAAAAGCACTAGCCTATTTAGTTGAGAATTCCCATAGCATTTTATTTCCCTAAAAATAATCCTCCGCACTGATAATTTCGCTGCGGATTTATTTATAAATAGATATTACTTAATATATAATAAATATTTATGTTTACATTAAATCATTTACTAATAAGTGAAAGTGATGAAAAAAAACATGGCAGACCACGCAAGCACATGAATTAGTTAGACATGTGTCACGGCTTGATCACGGACTTCTTTTACATTGACCGAAATTATATATGACATCTACGTGACACGATCTACGGATAAATTGATATAAAACGACTTTGATTTACTATATTGAAAAAAATATGGCTTCAATGATGTCAACGTCAAGCTCTCTTGATTCAGCAGAATCAAATGGATCTAATGTTTGGGCTTATAAAGCAGCTTTTGATAAAGTATGTACACCATGAATTTTCTTTTTAAAAATAAATTATTAATACTTATTTTAACTTTTTTTTCCCCTGAAATAGCGGTACCAAAAATTTTTAGATGAAGTAACTCCATATTATGCGTATAGATGGATTGGCACTGTTGTCATATTGGGATTATTCATGCTACGCATTTTCATATTACAAGGATTTTACATAGTAACTTATGTAAGTTTTACACTTTCATTGTGTTTCTCTTAAAGTGATCTCTTGATAAATGTAAATTTGAAACCGAATTATATTATTAAATCATTTTATTCAATTTATTAGGCGTTGGGGATTTATCTTCTTAATCTTTTCCTCGCTTTTCTACAACCTAAATTTGATCCGTCATTAGAAATGGATATTACAGAAAACGAGGGAGAAGAGGGACCCTCACTACCCACTCAGGCTGACGAAGAATTTAAGCCTTTTATTCGAAGATTACCCGAATTCAAATTTTGGTATAATTTATTATTTTTATGATATGAAATATTTATACCTGAAAAAAATATTTTCAATTGTCTTATTTCCTTTTAATTGAACTTTTATAGGTATTCCTCAACGAAAGCTATTGTTATATCTTTATTTTGCACCTTTTTCCCATTCTTTGACATACCAGTTTTTTGGCCGATTCTTCTTATATATTTCTGTATTCTTTTTGCTATTACAATGAAACGACAGATAAAGCATATGAGGAAATACAAGTAAGTTTTTTTTTATTTAAGGGTTTACAAAGAGAAAATTTTATATTTTATTAACTTTTTTGTTTGTTTGTATTCTAAATAGTTATGTTCCATTTGATATTGGTAAAAAGGCATATAATGGTAAAAAATAACCAAAAATGAGTGTTATAATTCAATGAATCAAATAAAACTTTTGATTCATGTATTAATACACCATTTATTTTATTTTATATATCACAATAATAGAGTATACATTATAATCAATATTCAAAACTAACTTTATTTTTTTTTTTTTTTTTTAAAAAAAAAATTGGGGTAACTTTTAAAAGAACAAAATAATGAATCATCTAACAATGTGAATGTTAGTTTGGGTGAGATATAAAACCTTTATGTTCTTTTTTATTTTCATATATTTGTATACTTTATATTTCGTACTGTTGTGTATCAAATTAATTTTCCTGAATTGTTAAAATATTAGTATAATATAGAAATTATAGGTTTTTTTTTTTAGAAAAGAAAAAAAAAAAAAATATCTATAAAACCAATTTTTTATATTAAAATCAGTACAATAATTTAATGTGGACCATTTATATAAATGAATTAATAATATGTGAAAGCTTGAAAGCTGTATAATAAATACTGTAATTAATTCTTCATATAAAAGTCATGTGATGGTTCGGAAAATTTTATCATAATCACATGAGTATCTGTGATGCATTTTTTTTTATTCTTTTAATATTTTATAACAAAAAATGCCCGAGCTTCCAGAAGTTCACCGTGCCGAGAGGGCTTGTAACGCAAATGTAGTTGGAAAAAAAATTGTTAAAGTTGAAGCGGTATGATCAAGTTTATTTAATTTATTTATTGATGTAACAAATATTTTCAAACTCTTTTTTTAATACTTTTAAGCAAGAGGACAAGTTAATTTTTGGCAATATTTCGAAAGGTGAATTCGAACGTAGTTTATTAAATAAGTTTGTTGTAAATACTGGTCGCTGGGGAAAATATTTCTATTTTGGTAAGTAAAATTTGTTCGTTTTGATCAATGGCGCGTATCTTAATGATTTTATTTTGTCAATTATTAGAAATGAATGAAAGTCCAAACCCTGTCTTTCATTTCGGAATGACTGGAGATATCTATGTATGTATTGTTTTATTTTTAATCATATTGGCCTAATTTATTTATTATAATATAAATTTTCTTCATAGTTTAAGGATCAAGAGACATTTTCTTATCGTATTAAACGATCCAAAAATGATCCAAATGAGTGGCCTCCTAAATTTTGGAAATTCATTCTTACATTCGAAGACCCGTCTAGCGTATCTACTGAAAAAATTATGATGGCATTTTCTGATGTACGTAGATTAGCAAGAGTGTTTCTTACTATCAACTCACCATTACAAGATGTTCCTATATCAAAATTAGGATTTGATCCTCTGCAGAGCATGCCTAATATTAAGAAATTCGGTGAATTGATTTTGAAGCGAAAATGCCCGATCAAAGCTTTATTGTTAGATCAACAATTTTCTGCAGGGGTTGGTAATTGGGTTGCAGACGAAGTATTGTTCCAATCACATATTCATCCCAATCAGCACGCAAATACTCTCAATAAAGAACAAATTGAAACGCTGCATGAGAAATTAGTTTATGTTTGTAAGACAGCTGTTGATGTAAATGCTGAAGCGCGATTATTTCCTAGCAGTTGGCTATTTCATTATAGATGGAATAAGAGAAATAAGAATGGGGCATTTATGCCGAATGGAGAACAAATCATATTTGAAACCGTAGGTGGTAGAACTACCGCTATTGTACCGAGTGTACAAAAGTTACCTGAAGGTACAGCAAATTCGCGTTTACATGTTTCTACTAGTACAGTAAGTTTACTTTTATACTCATGTTTCAATTTATCATTTACTGATTACGTTACTTATGCATAACATCTATTCCTTATTTGTTAACCCCAAAAAGCTAATACGTCAAAAACGCAAGATTATCACGGTTGGCGATAATAAATCAACCGAAAAGCGGTCTCGAAAGACGTGAATGATCTGTAGAATTATGATTTGTGGAATTAGATTCGACGAATTAAATAAAGAGTATCGAGACTTTGATATGACTAAGTAAATCAACAGATACGTTATATAATTCGCATTCCAAAAGACAGTTTTCTATACTTCTTTTTTTTTTATTATGAACCACTTTTAACATCGTACAATATTAATTGTAATTCATGTGCTCGACGCAAATAAAGCTCAAACCCTTTGGCCAATCAAATCATTGGAAATTCCATTGGTAAAAATGTAACACGAAACTATCACAAAGTAGTAACATTTTGAGGCTAGCCAATCGAGCCCGATAATTTCAATTTTTAAAAATGTCATTAATAACGCGTTCTCTTCTTCACAATTTACAACTACGTCAACCCAACATTATTTATAATTTAAGATATAAAACTCATATATTTCGTTATAAATTATTTCAAGAATTTAATACAACAAAATTACAAAATCAATTAATTTTAAAAAGGAGTTTATTTACAAGTAATTCATTATTTTCTGATGAATCAATTGTTGATAATTCTATAGTAGAGTCAACAAATGTTATCAAAGAAAATAACAAAAGTAAAAAACAAAGAATTGAAATTGAATTAAACGAACAAGATTTGATAGAATCATTTGTAAAGGGTTCAGGTAATGGTGGTCAAAAAATAAATACTACTTCAAATTGTGTGGATTTAAAACATATTCCAACGGGAATAAGAGTTCAGGTTAAAAAAAAAAATTTTTTTAATACTCCTTATATTTAGTTTATAATTTGATATATTATATATAATTGTATTTTTTTTTTACAGTGTCAAAAAACAAGATCATTACAACAAAATAGAAATATAGCAAGAAAAATTTTAATAGAAAAATTAGATAATTATTTTAATGGTGAATTGAGTAAATATAATTTAAAAAAAGAAAAAGTTAGAAAAAAACAATCAAAAAAAAAGAAAAGAACTAAAGAAAAGTATGGTGATAAAAATAAATCTGTTAAAGAAAATGAAGATTTTGAAGAGGATATAAATAATATAAATAATACGATTAGCACTGGATAAAAAACGAATTATTATTTTGATATTTGAACACATTAAAAAATTTATTTGTTTATTATAATATTATTGATTATACTTATAAATTTTTATTCAAATTCTTAAACAAGCAAAACTGCATTAACACACCCATCATTTTCGGGATTATTTGTCACTTTTAATTAAGTAAAAAGTTAGTATAAATATAGGAAAAATATATATATAATTTTTATATGCTACGTACCTTGTGCATATTTACCCCAAACAACTTTACCAGAAGTTGTAACAAGACCTAATTCAGAAACATTAACTTCAATGACGGTACCTTTAGTAAGTACACCCAATTGAGTATAAAGAGGACTTTGAGGATTTTTCTTTACACCAATAATTGGTAAACAAAAAGTGGCTCCCAGCTCTGGATGTGTAACATGAGCTTTTTTATAACGTAATGCCATGGGTCTAATAAATCTCTCATATTTTGGTGGTTTACGAGTAAAACCATCTCCAACAAAAGTCGCTTTTGTGATCATACGTTTCCATTGTTTGGCTATATGTCAATAAAAAACAAAATTTTAAATAAATAAAATAATCTTATTCTTTTTTTGTAAATTGTTTAAATTAAGATAACTTACTTCTATTTTTTCCAGTTTTAACAACTTTAAACATTTCATCTTCAGCGATGCCCCTAACTTTAGGTAAGGGTACATTCCATTTGCCAGCTTTTTCTTTACGTTTTTGTTTTATCATATTTGACAATATTTTAGCTCTTTTTTGTCCTTCACGATCTAATAAATATGCTGGTATTGCTCCTTCAGGTACTGCTTGATCATCTTTTTGTTTAGTTGATTTCTCTTGATGTTGTTTTATCCTTAATTTATATCAAAAAAAAAAAAAGTATTAAACGTAAATCCTTCAAATCTTAGATAAAAGCATTAATTGATTACAAATAAACTTACTTCTTTTTCATTTCTATCTTTTCTGCATGTCGCTTCTTATTATATAATTTTGCTCTTATACCATGAACTTTTTGTGCAAAAGCTGAAGTGCTATGAGCTTCACGTGCCTCCCTCTTTCGCCTTAATTCATTAAATATAATCAACCGTTTTATTACTTAAAAATTCAAAAATTCAAGAATTATCAAAAAAAAAAAAAATTACATTACTTGCGCTCTTCGTAATCCAATCTTCGTCCATGTTTTTTAATGGATTCTTCAATATATTCGTTTTGTGGCTAATTTAAAACATTAAATAATCAATTTAATTTGTTGTTTTATTTCAGTACTTTTAAATTCAGAAAATAATTACCATTTTTTAGTGAATAAATCCTCTTAAAATCTATCATCTTTATCAGTTATATTCTTGATCAACATGATCATCACGTGAAGTTGAGCCAATAAAATGGTCTCTCCTTAAAGAATTTAAGAAAACCTCGTTTCACATTTTTAAAATATATTTATATTTTTTATAATTACTATAAGTATTTGCTTATTGCATCTGATACGCGCGATTTTTACGCGAGCATTTTAATGGTCAATCTTATTGGTTGAAATCTTTGTATGTGCTACACTTGCTATATAAATTTTAAAAGATTTTGAGTTAAATACAAAACAAAGAATTTAATAGTTACGAAGATAAAAAATTTTTTTATGTCACGAAATCATTACCCTTCAAATTATCAGGCATGGCCTAATCAACAACCGCAATCGGCCCAATGGCAATACCAACAACAGCAACAGCAACAGCAGCAACCAGAGTATTTACAACAACAGTTCATATATCAAACTCAGCAACAAGCCCGAATTCATGGTCAGCAACAAAACTATTATCAACAACCGCAAGCTCAATATGGATATATGGAGTATTCTCCTTCACCTTATAACAGGAGTTACGAATCAAATCCTTTTGTGAGCCCCCAAAACTCAATGTCCGCTCCTTTGTCTCAAAATTCTTATCATATGACTCAACAACTTCCTCCAGTAAATCAATACGCTCAACCTCAAATTTCACAACAACAAAGTCAACAGCAACTTTATCAACATCAATTACAACAACAATTTGCACAACAGCAATTGATTCAGCAGTCTCAACAGCCAGTTCCTATAACACTCTCGGAACATTTGGCTCCAGCACGTCAATTGTCGCAACCTATAGTACCTACTCAAGCTCTTCCACAAGCTCCTACACAAATTAATGTGTATCAACAAACACCATCGTCTCAATTTTCACAGAAGTCATTACAAGAACCTCAATTACTTCCACATCAATTGTTATGGTATCTAGCAGAACACTATTTAACAAAAGCATCCGCTTTGCCCACTTCATCACTAGCCAATTTTCCAACACTATCTCCACAACACCAACGGCAAATATTGGCAGCGATTAATTGTTTGGAGGCAGTTCTTAAAAGTATAACGAATGGGAAAAATTATATGACATTAATTGAGTTGAAAACGCGCTTTAGGTTAAGTCAAATTCTTTTTTGGTTTACTGATAATATTCGAGAAGCAGAAAATCATATACAGAAAGCGATTTTGCTTTCTCAAGAGGTAAATAAAATATGGATAACTAAATAGATTAATAAATTCATTCTTTAATGTTTATACATTTTTTGTATTTTGAACAGCTGGATAAAGTTACGGAGCTCAAGTTCAGAATGATTGATTTTCAATGTAATATTCTCAAAAGCACAAAAAACTTTAAAGCAGCGAAAAATCTTATGAAATCATGTATAGTTGAAGCAATAGAGTGTGTGAATTGTTTTTTTCTTTTTTCTTGTTATTTATATATAACTCATTAGTATAAAATATATACTCACTTTAAAAATTCGAATATAGGAATAATATACCTAATTGGACATATCACTTTTTATTGCAATGTGCAGAATTTCACTATATCGAAGGAGATTTTAATGGATGTTCGAAAATATTAAAGCAGGCAGAGTCAATGGCTGATCAGAAAGGAGATGTTGAAATGAAGGTATATATTAATATCAACACGAATTTAAAAAGTAACATGAAATTGGAAATTAATTTTAGTTTATATTTTATAGGCTTGCCTTCTAATTTCAATGGCTCAATATGCATTCTCAAGTCAAAATTATCCAGAAGCACAACATGCTCTTGCTGAGCTCTCAACGGTTTATTTTCCACCGCCCTCAAGTCGTCCTCCACCAACATATCATATATTCCCAATATCCAATCAGCTCCTTTATTTACATTTTTCATTATTATTCATTACGTATCATATGCATACTGGAAATATGAAACAAGCAACTGAAAAGTTAACAGAGGTGCATCAAATTTTAGATCAGAAGCAGGATGAAGTTACATTGGAGGAATTAAAAGGATACACCACGGTAAAAACAATTTATTTCATCGAGCAACTTATAATTTATAATTCAATGATTATATGTAAATTTATTAATTGTTTTTTAGATACATATATCAGCTGCACCAACGACCTCAATGACCACATATGCGAATGCAACAACAGCAGCACAAAGTCTGCCGGTCACAATCCGTTGGTTATCAAAAGCCGAGATTTATACTCTTACATTTCTGATATCAGGGATATGTAATCGTGGAGATACTTCAACAATAAAGTCTATTATATTTTTGACAGAAGGATTAAAGATTGTTGAGAGTAATTCATCCAAATAAATTAGTTCATGATTTAGTTTAGTCTATTTAACTTACTAATCCTTTTTTAATTTACAGGGGAAATATATTCGAATGATGGTAAGCATTAATACGTTATCATTTATCTATCATTATGGATGTATAACATATTTTAATTTTTATTAGACAACCAATTTCCGATCTATGATGTCATCAAATCTAAAAAAT
Organism: Oehlia diaphana; assembly: GCA_003833135.1. Classification (NCBI taxonomy): domain Eukaryota; kingdom Fungi; phylum Glomeromycota; class Glomeromycetes; order Glomerales; family Glomeraceae; genus Oehlia; species Oehlia diaphana. The sequence continues at coordinate 160,104 of QZLH01000008.1, forward strand.
TTTACGTTACATTAAAGGCATATATGCTTCAGCATCTAGTTGACTCTTATTTGATGAGATCAGATTTCGATGATGCCGAAAAAGTGAGTATATTTGTTTAAAAGAACCATGGTGATTTTATTGAAATGAAAAATTACTTACATCTCTATATTTTCTTAAAGGCTATTGCACAATTGATAAATTGGATAACTGAATATAACTTATGGGCACAATTTCATGTTTCAGTAACACTTGCATTAGGGATGATAAACCAATGCGTAGGTAAAACTTGTGAAGCTATTGAACATTATAAGCAAGTGGAAAAGGTAATTTTTTTTTTGAATCAGAATTATATTAAGTTAGGCTTCACTAAATTATTTGTTTCGATTAAGATTGCTGATAATAGAGAAATTAGAATATTATCTAAGGTTAACCGTGCATTAATAATGGTTGGAAGCGGTAACAATCACCATCAAGATGTAAGTATATTAAAGAAGTTTTTTTTAGATAAATTCAGTACTCAAATTATTCTTTATTTGGTGATAGATTGGAACAATAATAAAGGAAATAAAACAAGAATTGGTATACCAAACACATAATATAGATAATTTAAGAGCAGCATTACACTTCTTGGAAGCGTTATCATATGGTGATTTCACACGAACAAAGTAAGGACGAAAATATTCTTTTATTTTCTAGAAGTTTCGTATTTTATCATTAATTTTTTTAAAAATAACTTCAGGGAACATTTGGCAGAAACTTTAAAATTGTCAACAACATTATTCAATAATCAGCTTAAATCTTTAACGCTTTCAATTCTTGGTGAAATATTTTGTGCTGAACATAATGAACAAGCGGAAAAAATGTTAAGTGCCGCATATCAGTTATCAAAGGATGCCAATAATAACTTGGGATGTCTTGTTTCAGGTCGACTTTTAAAAGGTATATATAGTAAATAAATCACAAAGGGAAGTTCTACTTTACACATTATATATATTAATTGAAATTTATTTATCATTAGACATTTACAGATTTCAACATAATCAACTTAATTATACAAACCGAGCGGCGTTTAATGAACAACATGAATTGGCAGTACAGAAAACACTCGCAAATTGGAGCGAAAAAAGAAGAGTTGTATTGGATTTGATCGAAAATGATGGCAGTAAATCAAGTTCTACTCCCATAATACAACATAATTCTAGTGGTGAAAATAGTATGGGTTCTTCTAATACGAATATGATGCATAGTGTGCCAGGAGGTGGAGGATATGTATAAACCACGAGTCTTGTTAAATCTAATATATTTTTCTGTAATAGATTCTTGTATAGATCTTTAATTATATATCACCGAAATTTAATATAATAGTAAATTTATTAATTTATATTTCTAGGTACATTGTATATTATATTTAAGTTATATAATTATTATATTTTAATAATTATTATATTTAAGTTACATAGTTATTTATTATGATGTAATTATTCACAAGATTAGAACCATTTGGGAGTACCATTTGGAAGTACCATTTGGAAGTACCATTTGGAAGTACTATTTTTAGTCCAGAAGACTTGCTAAAAACAAGTAAAAAACAAGTTTCATTTATTGTACGATAAATATAAAATCTTGTCAAAATCTTGTATATTGTCGTGCATTATTTTATACGTAATATGGCATATTGTGTAAAGTCGCAAGAAATAAAAAAATTTTTCGTTACTTTCAGACTCTCAGAGGGTTGATTGGTATACATATATTAATTAATTAATTGTTTATTTTCGTAAGTAGATGTGTACGAAGATCGAAATCATTGCATACTTTTTTTATTTTCGAACATTATAATAACTTATAGTAACACAAAAAACGCCCGCCTGAGAAGTTAAATTACATCATTGTCTAATTACATCATTGTTAATTAAATAAACAAAGTTTTAGGGATCCATTCTTATGCGAAAAATTTGGAAATGGTATACTCAAATAAAAAGTCCAATTCTTTTTATGTATCTATCACACATTTATACAGCTATCGAGTTTAATTCAAGTTAGAATGGTTAGATGTGTCATCAGTAGTTACACTACATAATGCATAATGCAATCCATGTGCAGGTGAGAAAAATAATATAGTAAACAAGAAGAAAATAGGTCAACATTTTTCATTTTTTTTTTCCATAAATTTTTTCTCGTTATTTTTTTTTTTTTTTAAAAAAAAAATCTTTTCTCATTATATAAAATTATATTACCAAGCGAATTATAGAAAAATGGGAGCGTGTTTGTCTCGGAATAATAAAAGTAATAATAATAATAACATGAGGGAAATATTGCTCTATAAAGGAGAATTTTTGGGAGCAGATTTAAGAGCAATGTTTAATAATCCGGTGTATAGTGACATTATAATTACATGTAAAGATGGAGGAGTAGTATATGGGAGTAAATTATTATTAGCGGCAAGATCAGATGTATTTGCTCGATTGATATTAAATAACGAAGAAAATAACAATAGGAATAATAATAGAGAAAGTAGAAATACTTTCAGTAGTAATGATAATCATATAACATTTACAGAATTTAGTTCATCAACATTATTAATAATATTAGAATTTTTATATATGGGAGATATAATGATAGAATCATTAACATTAAATAATATAGTAGAAGCATATTTAGGAGCGGAATATTTTTTATTAGCAGGACTGGAAGAAATTATTATAACATTTTTGGATAACGCATTAAAATGTAGCGCCGATAATAATTTAGCAGCCAAGTTATTAACACAGGCATCAGAATTCATGTTACCATCGTCAGATGACCTATTTTTTCGTACGTTACATAACAGTTTGGTTGTAACACCTTTGGAATCTATTGAATATCATAATTTAACAGCTGAGGGGTTATCATTTATATTATCGCCCACTAATATGGATACAACTTATGAAGAATTTGTTACACCAGAATACGGTGTATTTCGTTATATTGTTTTATGGGCAGCACATCATTGTAATAATAATAATTTAGTCGTATCATACTTTGAACCATTATTACCGCCATCAGATCATGCTGAACATTTAGATGCGAATGAGATAGAACAATTAAGAAAATCGCATGAAAAAAATAAAAAAAAATCAAAAACCAAAGAAATCAAAGATATGATTATGGAATTATTAAATCCATTATTACCATTTGTAGATTTTAAATTAATTCATCCTTCAGTATTAGCGAATATAATTGAACCGTTGGATATTATAGTGCCAAATGATATGTTAAATGAAGCTTTTAAATATCAAGCTCAATTACCTGCGGGTTCAGGTCCAGGACGTAATCGTGGTACTATAGCAGCTAAACCTGAAAATTTGAGATTTCAGTGGAGTCAACAAGCTCATGGTAAACAATGTGTTTTATTGGAAAACGATGTTGCATTAAAATCAAATACGAGAAAATACGAATGGGCTAGAGCGTCGCTACCTATTAGAGGCCACGAAATTTATGAATGGGATATTTATATTGAAGAATCTTGTAAACATCTTTGGATTGGCGTTTGTACCGAAAGAAGAGATAAAGTAAATTATTCTTCTTATTTGGGAGGGACCAATTACGGTTGGGTATTAGGTTCAAATGGATTACTTTATCATAATAATCAATTGAATCAGTCATATTCTAAAGGATATGGTGTTAAATTTGGTAAGGGTGATAGAGTTACTGTACACCTTAATATGGGTAGTAGATCTTTAGCTTATTCTATTAATGGTATTAGACACGGTGAAGCTTGGAATACTTTACCTGCTGAACTTTATCCTGCAGTATCTCTTAAGAAACCTGCTAAAGTCAGAATTGAAATGCACAAAAAACCAATTATAATTGATAATTCCAAATATATGATGCCTCAATTAGCTCACACATCCAACTTATCCAACTTATCCAACATGTCCAACATGTCTCACTCATCCAATTATTCTCACTCGGTCAATTTACCTCACTCAGCCAATTTACCTCACTCAATTCACTCACCTCACTCACCTCACGCACCTCACGCACCTCTTACATCTCACACATCTCATTCACCTCATAGACCTCAGTCACCTCACAGATCTCAATCGCCTCATTCACCTCACAGACCTAACTCGCCTCATTCACCTCATCCAAATATTCGAATAAATACTTCGATTATTTCTCCCATTATTTCTTCCATTAACACTCCTATTAACACTCCTAGACCTACATCACAGGTGACGGCTGAATAAGAGAGGGAGGGAATAGCGTTAGGCGATCAAAATATATTTTATTAGCATATTCTTTGTATAATTTTTTTATTTTATTTAAAATTGTATTAATTAGAAACAAAACTTTATATACAGTATACACTAGTACATAAACATATATATATTAATAAAAAAAAATCATCTTTACTTATTGTTACATTACATGTTTTGAAAATAAATTAATTTCTGATAATCATCTTATGATGATCATCAAAAACTCGACTGCCACGTATCTTGTCAAAAAATTTACCTGCTACTTTCAGTAAAGATTTACCTTAAAGAAATTCCAATTATCAATAATAATTTGAGAAAATCATTTACTTTATTTTATGATTACATTCATAAAGCAGAAGGAAAAGGATATTTCTTAAATAGATTAAAGTTTTATTGTCTGTTATCTATTGGCTACTCGGCTGATCTACGTCTCGACTTGGTTACAATGGACAAAAAATTTTTTATATATAAATCCACCATATTTTAACTTACCAATTTTACGATTTTTTTTTTTTTAATTTAATATAAATATAAAATAAATATGGTGAGGGATCTTATCATTTATTTTTTTAAACAAAAAAAAAAAATTTTAAAATTCAATATTAGAATATTTCTATGTAAACCTATCCAAAATAATCCTTTAAATAAATCCATTTAATTTTCTTTTGACACAATAAATACTTTTTTTTAGAGTAATAAAACAACTCCCCTATTGAATGATGATTATGAATTAATTATCGTCGGAGCAGGAATCGCAGGAAGTGTTTGCGCAGCAACCTTTGGTAAACAAGGAAGAAAGGTTTTACTTATCGGTAATTATTTAATTATTACTACAATCACGTGAAATGTGACATGTCTAACATAATAAAATTTGTACTTAGAAAGAGATTTAAGTGAACCAGATAGGATAGTTGGAGAATTATTACAACCGGGTGGAGTAGCTGCACTAACTAAATTAGGTTTATCAAGTAAGTCAATAATGCTTATTTTAATTACAATTCTTATAATAAAAAATTTTTTTATTTATATATTAGATTGTTTGGAAAATATCGATGCAATTCCATGCCATGGTTATGGAATATTTTATAAAGGAGAAAGTGTTCATGTTTTATATCCACCTTCTGATGGTAAACCTTCTATTGGTAAATCATTTCATCATGGTAGATTTATTATGAACCTAAGAAAAGCTGCTGCAGAGACTCCCAAGTAAATATGATTTGATGAGAAGTTTAAAAAGATTAATAAGTATAAGTAATTGATTGTTGTTAATATAGTGTTACGATATTTGAGGGAACAGCGAATGAGATCCTTAAATGTCCAATGACTGATCGTGTATTAGGAGTCATGTGCACTCCTAAAGGACAATCTGGCATTACAAAAATGGTATATCGTACATGTTATTTTATTCACTTCGAATTAAAGTTTTAATTTTTTCTTTTTTCTTCTTAGTTTTTTGCGTCATTGACAATTATAGCAGATGGATGTTTTTCTAAATTTAGAAAAAACTTTATTTCGAAACAAGTTGCAGTAAAATCCAATTTTGTAGGATTTATATTGAAAGATGCTAAATTACCATTACCTAATCATGGACATGTCATATTAGGTAGATCCCCAATCTTAATGTATCAAATTGATACAAGAGAAACTCGCGTATTAATTGATATACCTGGCAAATTACCAAGCAACGGCAATGGGTCCTTAAAAAAATATATTGAAAATGAAGTGTTACCTATTATACCAAAAAGTGTACAATCTTCTTTTTATGATGCTCTTCAAAGTGAAAGATTAAGAAGTATGCCAAATAACTTTTTACCTCCTTCCACTAATATTAATGAAGGTTTAATTCTTTTGGGTGATGCTATGAATATGAGACACCCATTAACTGGAGGTAAGCAAATTTATTATCAATTGACTTGTATTTAATATATATCAATGACAAATTCTCATTAATGTGACAGGTGGCATGACCGTGGCATTTAATGATGTAGCTATTTTATCAGATTTATTATCACGTGATAATGTTCCAGATTTTGATGATTCGAACTTAATTTTGGCTCAATTGCAAGTTTTTCATTGGAAAAGAAAATTTTATTCAAGTACTGTTATTAATATACTAGCTCAAGCTTTATATGCTTTATTTGCTGGTGATGGAGATGAGTATTTAAGAATTTTGAGAGAAGCTACTTTCAATTATTTGAAATTAGGAGGAATTTGTGCTTCTGGTCCATGTGGTTTATTAGGAGGGTGAGTAGCTAACTAAATACTTATCTGAAATTTATTTATCAGCTAATTGTTAATCATTGTTTTTTAGATTAATTCCAAATCCAACAGTTTTAGTTGGTCATTTTTTTGCTGTTGCTATTTATGGAACTTACAAATTATTTATTAATGGAAAATTAACAGATTTTCCTCAAAATATTCCAAAAAGTATTTTGATACTTTATACTGCTTGTTTGGTTATATTTCCTTTTATATGGTCTGAAATGTTGGCTTAAAAAAAGTAAATTGAAAAAAATTTTGATAAATTAACTAATTTAAATAATTTATTATCTTAAACATATATAATATAAATATGTGAATAAAAAATTTTATTAAATTAAATTTTATTTATTAAATTATATAATGTATTGTTTTTTGTTAAATTTAATAAAATATTTCTTAAATAATAATAAATATTTAATAGTATATATATTATACCAAATAAAAATAAAAAATTTAATTTTATATAATACTTTATACTAATAGTAAGTTTTCTATTAATTAATATTATATTCTTTTTTTTACTTTTAAATTCTTAATATTTTAATAAAACTAAAAAAAATATTAATATATTTTCATATTTCTTTAACTTTATCATAATTTGTTTACATTTTATAATTTTTAATATAAATTCAATATATTGAATTTTTTAAAAGATAATTATTTTTTTAAAAACAAAAAATATTTTTCTTTTATTTTTTTTTATAGAGTTTTTAATACTATAAATAATTTTTTTATATTATTAATCACTTTTCTTTATTTTATTAATTATATCCTTTTATTTAATTTTTTTTATCATTATATTAATCTATAAATTAGATAGAATTAACTTATTAGTTTAAGTTTTATATTACAGGTTTATAATTAATAAAGTAATCTATTTAAAAATTAATAAAACCATATAATTTATAGATATTATAATTTAATTAGTTATTAAATCTTATAAAAAGAAATTAATTTTATAATAAACTTATAATATTATAATATATATAGTTAGATTTGTTTAATTACTACAAGTACAGTTGGCTTGTCCTATAACAAAGTCAGTATCCAGGTGATTTAACCTTTATTATAAAAAAATTTGGTATTACTATAATAAATTATTCATTATAATATATATAGCAAACTTTGGTATACATATATATTTTATTATATAAAATTTATTAAATAAAAAAATAATCACAATATGTAAAATTATATCAAATATTATACTAGTATTTTATTATTTATTATTATGTTTGTAATTATTATTACAATTATTATATATAAAAAATGAAATTAAGCTATTTTAATAAAATTATCAAGATTATTTGTCTTGCAAAAATAAATCATTGCTTCAAAACTAAATTTTTGATAAACTTCAATTCTTTTTTTTTTGCATTAAAATTATCTTTTTATTGCTCCAAATGCAAGATTATCTTATCGTAAAGTTTAACAGCTTTATTGTGAGTAATAGGTAGTAAAGAATCAGAATTTAATTCTTCTGTTTTCTTTTCTTGATTATTAGAAAGAACTGTTTTCAATATTTCTTTATCAGAAATCATTTCTGTTATAAGTTCAGAATCATCATATTGAACAAATTTATTGGTAATAAAAAGGTTTTCAAAATCAAGTTCATTAATCAAATCCTGAAGTTCTTCCAATTCTTTCATATAAATCAAGATGAACTAGGATTTCAGTATCAAAATCTATATCAATTTCATCACCTTCATTTTAGGTAAAATATCCACCTTTAACCAGCAATTTTCAATTGTAAATTGTGTAATACTTTACTAAAAATTGCCAATTTTTTGAAATATTTTTATAGATCTAGATAATGGCTTTCAAAACAATTGTGCAATTATTCTGTAAAATTTTTAAAATATATCAAAATATATTTAAGGTATTTTTAAAATTAAAATATTAATAATATCAAAGTTAATTATATTATAATAATAAAAGTATTAAAAAATTATTGTAATATTATTTTGAGATATTTTTATAGACCTAGATATAATACAATTACAAAATAATAATAATAATACAATAAAAACATTTTAATATATTAAATGTATTTTAGTAGTATTTTAAAATTATTACAAAATCATTTCAAAAAATTGGTCATTTTTAGTAAAGTATTATTCTATACACATACAATCTATTTGATGCATTTTTTAATGTTAATTTCAACAGGTTCAATGTTATATTCATTATAATTATCAAAAACTTTGATTTTATTACACAATAATAACTTCTGATCTTAGCTTCTAGTAATTTAATTTGAATAAACTTTTTTTTGTTTTATAAAGCTAGATTTTTAAAGTTAAATAAGAGCTATAAATTAAAAAAAAAGTTTATTAAAATTGAATCACTAAAAATCAAAAGAATTACATTATTATAATAATTATAATGTAAATACAATTAATTATTTTAGCTTTTAGTGATTCAATTTAAACAAACGTTTTTTATTTTGTAAAGCTAAATTTGTAAAACTAAATAAAACTATAAATAAATTTAAAAAAAGTTTATTAAAATTGAATCACTAAAAGTCAAGATAATTGCATAATAATTATATATAAAAATAATTAAATTATATATATTTATATTTAGATATATAAAATGTTATATAATATATATAGACCTGATTTAAAGCTTGACATTCCCATCCTCTTTTAAATTAGCTAATTTCTGACATACCCATTATGAATTATATTTAAGTAGGATATAAGAGTAAATTTAAAAATGATTTAAAGTTTTAAAAATTGCATTGCATTAACAATATAATAAGTTTAAGAAGTAAAGATAAGGTTTTTTTTTTTTAAAGAGTAGCTAGAGTTGAAAGTATATCTAAAAAAAGTTTAATATAAAAGGTTTAAAATTCAGAACAACCATTCTTGTGAAAAGCAAATCTCTTAATTTAAAAAAAATAAAAATAGATATAATTCCAATAAAATTAATAGGAGAGAAAATAGCATTAAATCATGAAAATGAGTAAAGAAATACCAAATTGCATACTTTATAAATATACTTGAAAAATTGGCTGATATTAATATTTATAGGTAGGAAATTAAATCAAAGAATACAAAATGCTAGTATATTAACCACATATGTGCCAATTTCTGGAATTTAGCTTTTTCATTAAAAAAACCAACTTTATCGTGTAAGTACAAATCACCAAATGCATAAAAATAATAGATCAATGTCAGCTGATGTGAAATAAAATTGATTGTTATATGATTTTTTATTTCTTTTAATATAACATTAAATAAATTTAAAAAATCAGAATAAAATTAATGTGATAAAATTTTAAATAACTCCACGTACATGTATACTAGATGGATAATTTATATTCATTTAAAAGAGGAAACAAAGGCCTATCTAATGATTCTAAAATCACATGAATCGAATCACTGATTGTTGAGTAAATGCGCTCAGTATAATTATTTTTAATTTTTAACTTTGATCATTAATATTTTCACATCTAGTGATTCAATCTGAATGATCTTTAATTACTAAGATAGAGTACTTTTCCACTTTTCGAATGAATATAAAATTATTTGATTAGCACACATGGATGCTGAGATATTAACGAACATGTAAATTGCATAAAACCTGATATAAATAAATTTTTAAAGTTACATTTCTTACCAAAAAATTATTTTCACAAGAGATCTTGAATAATTGTTGCCTTATTTAATGATAATTATTCATTATTTAAGGTTTTAATTGAATAAAACTATTAAAATAAATATCAAAAAATAGAAGACAATTAGTATAAAATTAGTTTAATAAAAAAACTTTCAAAAATCCTATATCATAGTTTATATTTTAATTTAATATATATTTTACAGAAAAAAAGAGAGGAACTAAAGTTAAAAACATAAAAAATAATTTTTCTTATAAATAAAAAATATTTATTTATTTTTTCTTTTACTTACTGTTTAAAAATAACCACTTTATATATTTACAAACTTATTTAACTCATTTAACGAAAAAGTGATTGAAAAGTGATTGAAGAAAGAAGCAGTAATTATCGTTGTTTTTGAATATAATTTAAAAATTTTTTTTTTTATTTTCTGATAAATTCGGATCATCTGAACATGTAACACATATTTAATTTAGGTTTGTGGAACACAATTCTTGTTAAACGAATAAATTTTTATAAAAATCTTAATTTTGGCTAATTTCACGGATCGGCGGATATGATCAACATTTTTGCATTTTTCACAAAAATTATCTGAAAAACATCCTTTTTACTGTATCTTAGACAAAAAAAAAATTGAGAAATATTTTTGGAAATATACACGCATATAACTAATAATTATTGATAAAACAAGGTAAAACATTTTCCAGATTAATAGGGGCGACGGTAAAAATAATAACCTGATTTTGTCACGGGTTCGGGATTACTGCTCGAAAAATACATGGGAAAATGTTCTCACTTTTCCCAGATTATTAATAATAAACTTCGCCTAACTTTAAAATCGATGATAAAATTATTATTACTCATATTTCTTTACTAAATAGTGCATAAAATCATACCAGGTTTGCTGCATGTAAAAAAATAGTTAGTACTAATTATATATAATATGCAAATAACATGAAATTGCATATATACCAATTACCAAAACCCATTGAGTTTCGCGTTATTTATTTGTATTCATGTCACGTCAAAGTATGATGATAATAGATGATAATGTAATGCAATTGAAATAGGAAGATAATAAATTTCATAAACTTTTTGGCCGATTCTATAAATCGGTATATTTATTTGGCCTATCACACAATAGCCCTACGTTTTAAATGGGTTCAAATCGGTTTCTTTAACGTAGAAACAGTATATTAGTTTTACCTGCCTGATGTAATATATTTTTCATTCCTATAAAAAATTTTTCAGAAAAATGATCCCGTGCGCGAGTCTGAGTTTCTTCGGAATAAAAACTAGAAAAATGATCATTTATTGGAGTTTTTTTTTCAGATTTTTTTTTTATAGGGTCGAGAAAGATACTAATAGCATAAGATTTATAATTCTTTTTTGTTTCTCAAGATCTCATGACTTAAAATATTTTTCATAGTAGTCTTTATTTGTCTTTAAATATAATAAGTAATAAATAATTAATTTAACTTAATACAAATAATAGTAGACTTTTCAAATTCACCCAAAAGAGGCTGTTTAGATTATTAATACTTTCATTTATAAAGAAGAAGAATGCAAAAAATTATTTAGATATATTAATATTTATAGTATTATAGTAGTAGTGATCCAAATATTTTATTAAAAGAACCAAAAATCAGTAGTTATCTTTATTTTGCGGATAGTAAGCCCCTCCGAAAATAGGCACCTCTGGCCAGAATTATGGCGACCCATTTTTTTCACGTTTTAATATTTATCGTCGTTATCAAAATGGTGTAATTCTATTCGAATTAAAAAACAACGGGTTTCACGAATGTAAAAATAATATAAACCCTTTTCTTAATAAAAAAAAAAATTCGACAATATTATTTGACAAATGCTATATCTTATATTAAGTTTTGAATTTAACGAATAAAACATTGTGTCCCTTTTAGTAATTAAATACAAGCAAAAAAAAAAAAAAATATATATAATAAATATTCTATTTGTGTCACCATTCCTTAATAAATATGTGACCAATGAAACGTACCTACTTTTCAAAATTATCGTACAACGGTTAGCGTATCACGTGATAATTTCATATGATCAGAGCACAAAAATTTTTTGTACAATATTGTACAATATAAAACTTTATATGCTTAGAAAGCCACGAACTTAAACAACATTTTACAATTTTAAAAAATTTATTACATAAAAAACTTGAAAAAACGGCGTATAAAGTTGCGAATGGGCTTTTTTTTTGCGAATGGGCAAATAGGAATTTTATTGGCTTCCTATTTACTGGCGTCGACTCAATAAAAGAACTTGGTTAACCGAAAATTAAAAGCAGAAATTATAGCTAGTGTTCTGATAGGGTCAGGTCAAACCCAGTTATTGAACTGATTCGTATTTAGGGGTCAGGTTGGGTCGCATGACGCATGAACTTGACCCGACTTGACCTGGTGACCAAATCTTTCTATTAATTTTTAACTAAAAATTTCAATTTTTTATATTAAATACAACTTGACGGGTTGAACCTGGATTATACGAGTCAGACTATAGTCAGGTCAAGTTGAATCCGAGTCACTCAAGTTGAATTCAAATACACCTCAAAACCTGACTCGACTTGACCCCTTCGGAACACTAAATTTATAGATAATATTCTTTTTTTATTTTTCAACTTAAGTAGATTTCTTATGCTATCCATGACTATATCATGTACGTCCTTCCACTTGGTTTCCAGTGAAAACCATTAAAAAATCTTCTAAATTTGTCATTAGTAAACTATATTATAAACTCTGAAAACTCTTTATGAAAGTCATAAAAGAACAATACTTTGAATTTTGAATAACAAACTAAACTTTGATTTATTTTTTTGATAACCAGTTTATATACCACTATTACCAGTTACGTGTCATATTACTATTTGTCAATGTGAAATGGGACACGTGCTTTTTCGTGTACCGAGTTTTTGGAACTCCAAGTGATCAACAAAAACAAACTCCATATTAACACTATTAGAAGCTGGTGAAATTTCAAATTTTATTAGTTAATTAATCTTTTATTACTTTTGTTTTGATTCTAGAAGCTCAAAAGATTTAAATTCGTTCGGATATTTCCGTGTACTTCGTTCTCTGCTTCGTCAAATCAACTTGTTTGTAATTACATGAACTTATTAACGACAAGGATAATATATCGTATTAGTTATTAACGGTTTTTAAGTTCAAAAGATATTTTAAAAATTATCAATAATAAAATTAGACCATTAAAAACTAGTGCCAAATGTTAAAAAGTACATTTATTCATAAATATCGTAATAATAAAATTTATTATTTGACTGAAATACGTAAAAATTTCAGCTAAACTAACCTAGTAAGGAAAAATAATGATTTTTATAACGTAAAATGTTGATCATAAGTTCTTAATAATTTCTTAATATAGTAAAACCTTAATGCAATAAAATTTTGTGTTTGTAATATATGTTTCTTGATAGATCAAAGTAATATCAACAGTGATAAATTATTTAAATTGGAAATATTTAAATATTTTGCCCGAGTGTCGATTTTGCCTTAATGGATTTTAGTAATGATAAATTATTTAAATTGTTTGAAATATTTTTTCCCCGAGTCGATTTGCCTTGATAGATCGACAGTGATTATTTATTTATCATCACTTTCGTTATCAATATTTTCGATAGAAGATGAATATTTATTATTATTATTGCAATGTTGAGTTGTAAAAATTACTAATTTATGTAAATTTTCTAAAGAAAATTTTGATAAATCGTATTCTAATTCGCAGGGGATATTGTTTAAAGTAAATTTTGCATTGAAGATAGAAAATTGATTATTTTTATTCTTTTTTATGGGATTTTTATAAAAATTGTCAATAACTTCTTCTAATTTATTTACTTTATTAGAAAATAGTTTGACAGAATCGGTCGTTTCTTTACAATCTGGACAAATTTTCGGAGGTTTTCTTTTTTTTATTTTATTTTCAAAACGAATTTTTGAAACATATGGCGGCGTGCCGCAAGTATTTTTTCCATAATTTTTTGATGACATTATAACGAAAAATAGTGTTAAATCTTATTAACTTATAATTTACTATGAAGATGTTAACATAAATAGGGTCTATTTAAGCATTATTAATTTTCGGCAATTTACCGATTTAGACAATAAAATAATGGAGATTAAAATTCACCTGATTACGATGTTATTTACTTTATTATTATTTATCTTAAATTGTTATTCATAATACTAAATTTGTAATAATTATAATATCATTTAAAAAAGAATATATCATTGAAATTACTTAATTCTGCATAGTAAAAATGGCAACGAGTCTTCGAAACGGTTCAAGATCGCCTACAATTTTTTTTGTACG
>QZLH01000008.1:175539-208189 GCA_003833135.1 Oehlia diaphana
GCCTTCATTTACTAAATAATTTAATATTTGATAATAAAAAAAAAATTGAATATAAAGTAATAATATATTGATTAACGTATACGCCTTTTAAAGTAATCTTTTGTTTTTTTGCTTATTATTAATTTCCAATTTTGGTTTGATTTAATTTTTAAATAATATAAAAAATGATTTTTTGTTCCATTTAAAATAATCGTTACTCAAATTATTATTACTCGAAAGGAGATACATTATAATTGATATATAATAAACGCGCAAGTATTTTATAAATAAGCTATTATATAAATTGATACGTTGAGCCATTTAGGATTTATAATGTTTCAAAATCCCCCTTTACTAACTTTACATAGTTACTAGAAAAACAAATATGACTACTTAAATTAAAATTTTCAAAGAAAAGTTATTGTTTTAAATATATTATGATCATGAAAAGTCTAATTTTAGTTTTTTTTGGCTATTTTCAGAAGTTTATTATTTAACTAGGTTAGTTTGGTTCTTTTGTAATATAAATAGACTTTATAGGGTTGTTTTTAATTATAGCTACTACGGTTTCCCTGTAAAATTTATTCAATGTTTTTTTTTTATTTCATTTTACTATTCCGTAAATGTATTAGTATATTCGCGGAGTTATTATTATGTGGATTAATAAGGTTGGTTGCCATAAGTAAGGATTATTACAACCTTTTGCGGTTGTAATATTATAAGCGTAATCCTGTAAATATTATACTATTGTGGTTAGTTAAAAGATGGTAATTCTTTATTTACAACCAATATATTTACTTGACTTTTGGACTTACAACTATTTACGGAGACCAACACTAGATAAAATTTTTTATAGGTTTTATGTTCTTTATTACTAGATGAAATCATTATCCTCTTACGCGTTTTATGGTAAACATAATGACAAAAGTCGTAATATTTGTACAATAAACAAATTAAAAAATTTATTCCGTGTATTTATTCCATAAAATGTATCATATTCACGGAATTTTTTACAGAAATTAGAAATTACGGATAAAAATTTTTTACAGGGAGTAAAAAAGATAAAACAAAAAAAAAAATCTATCAAAAACTTTGCTAATTGTGTAACTATTATTTAATGTATGTTGTATTTAATTAAAATGTGCAACGTTACAGAAGTTGATCGTCACAAATTAAAATAATTGGTAAATATTTGCTCATTATATTTTTTTACTTTGCAACAATAATAAAAAAATTGTATTAATAATTATTAGTGCTTCACTGTTCTGAAACAAAACAAATTACTATAAAATTAACTCTACAAAAAAAATTTTATCCGATCGAATATTGAAATGTTTCATTATTTCATTATTTTGAATAAAGATATCTAATATAAATATTAAAAGGAAAATACAGTATGTCGA
Organism: Oehlia diaphana; assembly: GCA_003833135.1. NCBI lineage: Eukaryota > Fungi > Glomeromycota > Glomeromycetes > Glomerales > Glomeraceae > Oehlia > Oehlia diaphana. The sequence continues at coordinate 176,922 of QZLH01000008.1, forward strand.
TCCCGTAATTTTCTGATTTTTTGAATAATGTCACATATAATTTATGTACATATTATAGAGCTTTTAAAAGGCACATACTATGCGTATTTTTGCTTGCTCTACAACTTTACTTAAAGATCAAAGTATGGTTTAGAATGGTGTTTTTGACTTTATATATGAAATATTTATTATAAAGGTGCGTTGCACCTGATAAAATTTAAACCCATATTAAATATGATTGGTACTTTTACGGGTTTATTTGTTATTTGAGTATTTACAGCTGACTTCTAAATAAATTAATTAAAATATACCCGAGAACATAATTACATTATTTATATATATATCATGTGTTCTAATAACCCGACTAGCCGAGTAACCCGAGTACCCGACAATCCTGACAATAAAAATTTTCAAGTGTCCACTATATTTCGAATTTGCTGTAAACTATATTTTTTTTATAACTTAACGTTTAATTTTATTTATAAACAAATTTTTTATTATCACAAATTAACGTGCATAGAGGAATTTTTCGTAACACTCTTTTATTTAATATGACTTTTCATTTTACAAAATTTTAGTATAGGCATTATTTATTACGACATTAAACAAATGATTGACTAAGAATCTAAAAAAATTTATTACACGGATTTATATTGGTTCTTAAAAAGTATTTAATTGGTTTGTATTTGAATTATTCTGTTATTCAAAACTTTAAAATAAAATAAATTTATTTACGCGTCAAAGTCAGGGAAGAATATTTCTTTGATTTCCTTAATCGCTTAATTAATGCGACTTAATTTAGAGCATACGAATAAATAAGTCCATGCATATGTAGCATCAATACTTTTATAACGAGATAAAGAATATGATATATTATATTACAGTATTATATCGAAAATATATCTTATTGAAATAATAGGAATAATATCATTGTAGTATAATACTAATATATGAAAAATATATTGTATATTTGTTCCTGCGCTCTTAAGATAAAAGTAAGCTATCAACTGTAAATTAATTTGTAATTAATTGAACGAGTCAAATAGTCATCGCACACATTTGTTTGTACTTTGTGTAATCTTTACGTTTTACCACAAATCGATTTTTTTTACCAATTTATCAGAAACCTTATAATTTTAGACAATAACATTTAAAACAATATTTTATTGATTTCTTTGATATATTGTTAAAATATCATTACTATTATGATATCAAAATGATATTTTGTTAATATCCAAATAATATCTTAACGACATCATTAAAATATAGCAACAATATCATTATATCGTGACGATAATAATATTGTAGCTATATCGAAGTTGACCATTGGATATGTATTTGACATTAGTAACACATATACGGTAAAATAATTTAAAATTTTCCGATTGGTTATTTCTAAAAAGAAACAACAATAGACGTATTATACAAAAAATGTACGTCGAATAATAATATTTAGGTAAGTTATTATTAAATTATTTATTCTGACAAATCGTAAATGTTGTTAAATTCATGAAATACTGAAACACAGTTTTTATTTGATGTCATTTCTTGATTAAACTACGTAAAGAGCCAGCATTTAAGCGATATATATGGATCACCTTGTGTCTATTTAATCCTTATGACGACGTTATGATAAAGGAATCAATCTTCTTCCCTATAAATATTTCCAAAGTGTTACCATTTTATATAGAATTTATTCCTTTAAAGTATAACAAGGAAAGTCATATGCTACTTGATAAATTAAATTTTCTAAAATTTATGTTTCTGTACATTCCCTATAAAAAATATGGTTGTTCTAATTTTAAAAAAATCCTACATAAAGTATTTTTTAATAAAGTATTTTTGAATAAAGCTTTAATATAAATAGTTATTTAAATATGCGAATGTTACATAGGTACGGCCGTACGGGATGCACAGATCAGTTCGGATCATTCGGATCAACCGTATTTAAATATAGAAATTACATTTATTTTACAAATTTTGCCAACAATAAATATTTAATTGATAACATATAAGGGATACATATTTATTTATCTTATCTCCGTTTATTTATTTTAATTTAAGAAGGCTAACGTCATAACTGAATGACTTGGTCATTTGACCAATATTTTGATCGGCTGATTTTTATCACATGATAACCCTATAAAAAATTTTTATCCGAATATTTCCATTATTTCTCCGTGTCTTCCGTAAAAATTCCGTGAAAATGATACATTCACGGATATCCGTGTTAGCGAGATGAAAATTTCCATGATTTAAGGCTATTAATTCCATGAAAATGATACATTCACGGAAAGAACATGGAAAGATAAAACACGGATCAGATTTTTTATAGGGTAAACTTTGTGAAATGATATTTTTAAAGAATTTGTCTTGTTCTAAATATACGGAAAAAATAAATTTTATATATAAATTCGAATATTTTAATGCATTTTTTTATAAGGATAAAATTACCACTGTATTCTACTAAATTTAATCCCAAAAGAATTAATCCACCCCTATAGTAGCCGCTGGCATTAAAAAATCTTTAATCAGAAAATTATTGTCCAAATTTCTTTTCGATCTACACCGCGATATTTACGAAACCATTTGGCGTGAATGCTCCATCCATTGGAAAGAATGGAAGAAATCAAACAACATTACAAAATGTTCTTTCTCAACTTACCGACGAAATAAACGACAACGCGATACGCTTAACGCTGATTGCACAAATAATGGACGCAACAACCTTTACCATATTCATGGCAATGTTAATTGGACTTTCCCTGGCAACTTATTAGAATTTTCTCCCACACCAGGACCCAGAAATATATATAAAAGGGTCAGGTTTGAGTTTGCGTATTTTGAACTAAAAAAATCATGAAAATCTTTCCTTTTTTAGATAATTTTTATAATACCAGTCAGAATTTTATTTCCTAATATAGTAACCGACTGACATTATCATAATTCCGGCCCTGAAAAATTGCGTACAACTCATAGTAAAAAAATTTTTTCATCACCTGACCCCTATATATATATTTCTGGGTCCATCTTCAAATTATTTTCTTTTGTATTGTTCCCAAACAAAATTATATATCGTGCTGATTCATCTTTTTAATTTTTCATTCGTTTCTAAAATTGGGAATTATTAATTTGCTTTATTATTGTTAAAAAATTGGAAATTGTTTTAATAATTAATTTCTATTACTTTCCAGGTTAATTATATTTATATATATATAACACCTCTACCTATAAACTACCCATCATATCCCGCGATGGCCTAATTGGACCCATCAAGAAATTATTTGGGCGCATCAAGTGTTTTTAATCAGCAGAAATCATCATTGACCGGTAAAAATAGATAATTAGGATAGACGTGTGTCTTGACAAGATCTACTTTTAAATCCTTCAGATAGATCGCTAATCATAAAAACGACAAGACGAGCACGTGATAGCTCGATTCTTTATGGATCTACCTAACAAGTTCAAACTTCCACCATGGCTTTCATCTCTAAATATAGATTTGTCATCATCCACTTTTACTCATTCTGCACGTTATAATACTGTAGAATTATTTCATTTCTTTATATAAACCCTTTAATACTTTATATAGATTTTCTTTTCTTTTTTTTTGTAGATTATCTTGGACCTTTTTTCATTTTTAATTTTTTCAGTAGCTAGTTTTACTGTCAAAATAGTTACCGTCGAAGGGTGAAGTGCGCTGGAATAAATATCGATTTTATTAATGCGATTAAAGTACGAGCATATAAGTCCAATCATGCATATGTAGAATTATTCTCTTGAGAGTATGATGCCTTAGGAATTATATCTGTGAAACATAATAATGCAGGAAAATTCTGCAGACAATATAGTAAGTATAGTATTTCCTGCGTGTTCGTTGCATTAAATAAAAGCAAACTACAATTAATTCCAAGGCACAAATTAAAATGCCCCAATTTTCGTTGAGCCCAAATTATTAAATCGGAGAGGAATTCTAGCTTTAGTCGCCTTACGTTCTCATCTGTGTTTTCCCACAAATCGATTGATATTAGTTATGCATAAAAACGTAAAAATAATTAACTTGTTATAATTGACGATTTATTAGGACAAAGTGCTTAATAATTTAAAATTTTCCGATTGGTTATCAATTCATTTCTAAAAAAAAAAAAACCAATAGAAATTGTATACATCCAAAAAATATACGTCGAACAATGTTAAGGTAAATTACACATTCTTGCAAATTGTCAATTTCGTGAAACCGATTTTTTACGTCATTTCTTAATTAAGAGCTAGGATTTTACGCAATATAAGAATCGGGACACAATTATTTCACCGAAATTCGACTCACCCATCCATTTTTTATATTCCGTTTTTCCGTAAAAGGCTCATATTCCCGGAATTAATTACCTTATATCACGAAATTTATCGAATTATTTACATTTTCCGTGAATGGATCCTTGAAAGGCTCATTTTTACGGAGTTTTATAGAATAACGGATAAACTTTTTTATAGGTACCGACAATCAACTCACAGATCGTTATTTTACGGCGGACAGTATCATTTCTCCTACGATTGTTTTCAGTTTTCACCGACGGTCATTTCACCGCCGACAGGATCATTTCATTGACAGGGATATTTCACTACCAAATAATAACTTTCTAAAGATATTTTTTTGCAATATAATAAACGCTAAATACAAAATATTTAACTTATTCAACGTATACCGTATAATTTCATACATAATATAAACACTAAGTGCTTAATGTACTAAATAAAAAATAATAATGTATTTAACATATTAGAGATAAATACTCTTAAATTAATTATAAAAAATATTGGAATAAAATGTCAGTATAATGCATAATTTGTGAAGCCGATCAAAAATAATATTCGTAAAAAGATGTTCGGTAATGCATCTGTCGGTGACTATAAGGATCGCCTCCTGTAATTGTGAGTGGTCATGATAGTGTTACATTTTATATTCTTTTAAAGTATAACAAGGATTGCATATGTCACCCTATAAAAAATTTTATTCGTAATTTCTGTAAAAGCTCTTTAATAAAATACATTTACGAAAATAAATGGATAATTTCCATGTTTTGAGGCTATAAATGTCGTGAATATGATACATTTACGGAAATAACATGGAATAAGAAAACGGAATAGATTTTTTATAGAGATCAATTGATAAATTAAAGTTTAATAATAAATTTAAAATGTTATTTTTAAAGTTAAAAAATTTGGATACTCTAATTTTATAATATTCTTTATAAAGTACTTCTGTACTTCTGAATAAAACTTTAATATAAATAGATATATAATATAACTTTATATGGCTATTTTCACTAAAAAAAAAATTAGTCCGGACTAACCGTATATAGAAATTATAAATAAATGGTTCATACCGTAAGGATGCATATTTATTTATTATGATTTGTATCCATTTATTTATTTTGGTAATAATTATTTGTCATTTAAATGACATCTTAACACATGATTTTAATTAATTGTGCTCAAATGACTCAGGTCTTGATTCTGTAAGTAATATAATTTCCTATTCTTTAAGAATTTGTCTGATTATAAGTAATACGAGAAAAAATTATATTTTTATTGAGAAACTCCCTCACGTAATGTCTTAGTCTTGAATTAAATGAAATTCATAGCAGCACTTATTCATGATTGTTATGCATTTTTTGTAAGAATTAACCTTAAATTTATATTAAATTAGAGCTTTGGATAACCAACGAGCCGAAATTGTATATTTGGCCAGAGTTGAAACCTATATGAGTAATTCTGGCTGGAATTACCCGGTTTAACTAAAAAATTCTTAAATCAGCTAATAATTTTACCAGCTCCAAGCTATAAAATTATAAAATGGCCTTTATTCCAGAACGTTAATAGCCGTAATGAACAATATCATTATTTATAATTATTATAATGAGCCAACATGAAAACAAGAGATAAACCAGAAATTGCAACACATAATCACAATTTATTCATAATCGTACTACGTTCCTGAAAGTAAGCACCGGTTTTTATTATAGGGAAGTGCTCAATTCAGAACTCAAGTAATCTTGGATCGTTATACCGAATATTCGGTAAAACAAATGTCCTTAATGCACCGAACTCAATTTTTAAAATATATTTTTATTATTAAAAAATTATTAATAAGAGAAGTATATTTATGTAGAATGCTTGTAAAACTTCTCTACTAATAATTAAAATTTATAGTCAAGTGATTTGTTGTGCACTTAATGCTGGCCAACCTAATTTAACGCTGGGCAGAATTAGGGATAAATCGAATAAATAATAAATATGGTAACATGACTTCGGTATATTAATATCGCGAAATTTATAATATTGTGGTAAAATTAATTATAAGTGGATTTGGTTTAAGAAGTTAGGAGTCACAATCGGTTTATCCCGAAAGTTCTAATTGTATTTCGTTAATGTATTTTTCATATCGTAAAATGTTTTAAAAAAAAATCGTTTCGATTTTAGAAGATATACACAAATATCACATTCTAGTAACATTTGTAAGATTTTTTTTTATATTGTGGTTTTACATTTTTATGTCTGATGTTTATTTTATTATGGATTTAATATTAATATTATTTATTAGAAGAATTAATATAATATTTCGTAATTTTATTTACCTGGATTAGAGTAATTCTAATTATTTTTTTGATTAATATTTAAATTATATAAGCTTATTAACGTTTGATACTTATAAACACAATTATAAGGATTTTAAAACTTGACATAAATATTATTCTTAATAACGTTTAGTCATTTCATGTTTTATAATATGTAATTATATTTACCAGAAAATTTATAAAAGCTTGTTATATTACAGCAGTAAAGACTAAAGAAGTATTGAATTTTACTTTTTACTTCGCTTTATAATGATCTTATAAGGATAACCTTTTTAAACATTCGAACCTTGTTATTTTTTGACTTGCGAAGTCATTAGTCTCATGACGTGTTCTATAAACTAATAAGATATTAAAAAATGAACAAAATCGATATATTAAATATATTTTTTTATTGAACTTATTATTATTATTATCTTCTTCACTGGAAGCAGTACCGTATAACGGAGGCCATAGTATTACAAATTTCAGCCCCTACCGGTTTTATTATTAGTAGATGTATAATACCTTATACTGTATAATAATATGTGCAATGCCTAGGTACTATTAAATTATTTTAAATAATAAAATCGGTAGAAAATGAAAGTCCTTTTTTGTAGGTACTGAGCATAGGGAGGAGGTACTGTGGCCCGTAAATACTCGTAAAATACTGTCTCAAATTTAAATATTAATTATGGTACTCCATCAATATTATTATATTTAATAAATTGTTTTTTTTTTCAAGAATCGAAGATACATATTTTCTTTGTCAACATTATAATCACCGTCATTTGGTTCTACAATAATTTCTCAAATGTAATTAATTTATAATTTGAGGATCGAAAATTAGTTTTTATTTGGGACCATTAGTTTTTTATTCCAAAATTGCTTTCAATGGCTAATTTAAATCGTTAAAAAATATTTTTAATATATATATATATTTTTGTGGCGTAATCAATTGCAACAAAAATAATTGTCATGAGACAGTTACTATCTACAATAAATTTTTTTAATTTTTTTCGATCAAATCATCGATCACGCATTGATTAATTAACTTACAATTATTTTTATCAGAAGAAAATTTAGTCTTATCTGGAGATTTAAATTAAAATATGAAGGTTCCACATTTTAAGATATGCAATATATTATAATTTAAAAAGGGTAGAAAATATGGTAAATAATCATATCCCGGTGTACTAAATGTGACTTGTGATAAATATCGTAATTTGGAAATGGAAAATGGATCGTTCAATATTATTCATTATATTATTAGTTTGTGACGCGTTACGTTAATAAAACCAGGACAAGGAACTAAAAAAATTGTCAATTTAACGATATTACTTAAACCGCTTAAAATAAATAACTTTTTTGGGTTATCTATTTAAAAGTTCTAAAATTTGATTAATATTCACTTCTCGGAAATTAAATACGGTATTAATAGAGTAATTTTATTGATTTTATTCAGTTTTATTAATTAAGACTTCCTTAATTAAAACAATACTATTTCTAATAATGCTTAAATAAAAATACCTGCAAAAGTATTTCTTTTTTTTTCGATATCAATTCATTGACTTTTCTTTTTTAAGAAAGTTAACATTAAAGTACACAGTAAAAAATTAAACAAGTTAAAAGAATAAGTTCATCATATAATTAGTATTTATAAAGGCTAATAACAATCTTTTTGTATAGATGGATATTCACTGAAGTTGTAAATTGTGGGTACCATAATAAATCTAAAGTAAAATTTGATGGCCGTATTCCAATTTGCATGGAATATTTATTACAAGAATAAATTTTACATTGAAATTTAAATTTTATTAAATGTTACGAATTTGTATTGAAGCTATTAAATTAGATTATATCATCTAAATTCTATATAATTTGTATAAAATGCAATTTGGCTAAAGTAATAAAGTATGAGTATTTTAAAAATCTTAATACTATATATAATAATTTATAAATCATAATGAATAAAAATTTATAGACTATCATCTTATAAAAATTGTGTTTGTAATGAAAATGAAAAAACATAAATTTTCATATAATATTTTTTCAACATAGAAGTGAAGTTTCAAATTTGCATTATGAAAATATATTCTAATGGAACAATCACGAAGAGGTTGCTGAACATCCAGCAGCAGATAAAAATAAAGATTCGAACGTTGTTAAAACTATCGTTGATTTTACTGTACGTTGTATACGCGTTTTTAAACGTTTTTAAGTGACGTTGAGATACAAAGAGTTCGTTTCCCTACGTTTTTGATGTTGAGTAACAAACACATGGCGGTTTTCAACACTTTATACGCCCATCAAAAACTTTGTTATCATAAAAATTTTGTTCCATTAAAAAAAAATCATTTTCAATGGAATTATTTGTAATTTGTGGTGTAGCTATTCGAACGATTCGCTAGAATTATCTATCGGCCGAATTTGTGCAACGTGATTTTGGACGTTATTTATATTATTTTCCACATTAATAAATCGTGACGTCCCGCGTTGTCCACAATTTCTTGATGACATTGGAAGATGTTTTTTGTGATACTTGTACAAAGATCGATGAAAATTCGCTGCATAAAGCTTTATATGTTTAAAATCTTTTACCAAATCTTCAATCTTCACTATTACTAAGATTTATTATAGCAAAAAATGTTGTACTGCATGTTGTGCGATTAAAAAACTTCTTAAACTTCTGATAAAGCATACTAGATTTACGAAAAAAAATACCGAATTATATTATGATGCAAAACTATGAAGATGAAGAAGAATTGACTATGCCAGTTGAAGTTGTTAAATACCTTTTTCCGTTTTTTTTAATGCATTATTTATTGACAATGATTTGTTTCGTTTAAATCGGTACACGTCGAATGATTTATTTGATGTATAATAATATATTAATATATTCGGTTAACTTCTCACATAAATTGGGATGAAAGTATTAACTAGTAGTTACATATCTCCACGTAACCTGGAGCGATTTCTTGTTTTTTCTTTGTTAATTTTCCAATTTGAGTTTAATTAAAATTTTAAATATTATTATTTGTTCATTTAAAAAGGTTAAATTAATAATAATTGTGACTAGAATATTATATAATTGATATATATACTGTATATCAAATATCACAAATAAAGACACATTTAGAACTCTGAGAAAATGTTGAACTACTTTAGGATTTGTTATCTTTTTTTTTAAAATCCCCTTTCCTTTCCTCATGAAAAATCTAATTTTAGATTTATTTATAAAGTACTAATTACTTTCCCATTTACTATTCGCCTATTAATTTTAGAAATTTATTACTTAAAATCAATTTAATTTTTGGTTATAAATAGATTTCTTAGGTTGGGATTTTATTAATGAATGTATTAAATCAACCTAATAAGGAAATATACATATCGATCAATTTAACCGTTTAGCCAGTGATCTACTATGTGTCAGGTGCGAAAAATGAATTGTATAAGCCAGTAAAATTTTGATTTTTGATCAAAGTTTTTTACCTTGATCACCAAGTTTGTGAATTGGAATAAATTTCACGTTAGCTATTATAGATTTATTGATAATTGTTCAATGAAATTTTGTCATTTTAGTAATTATATAAATATATCAATAATTGTATAAAGAACCAATAATTTATACAACTATATCTAATTTTTTTTCATTATTGCATTCACGACCACAATTTTCACATTGTTTTGCACTTACTATTTATCATCGTTATCGAAATGATAAAAAAATGAGTAGATTCCCTGATAAGATAATGTATATTTTTTTCTTAATAAAAAAATTTCGACGATATCATTGATCAAATATTTCATCATTTTTTTTATCAAATTTTAAATACATTCCTATTTGTATTACCACTCATTAGTAAATATGCTGATGAAGAACTACCAATGAAACGTGTCTCTTTCAAAATTATCTTGTAGGCTGATAATAATTAAGTGATAGAGATATGAAATGCTTGAGTCCGTATCACTATCGTTATTTTATACAGTATTTACAAATGAAAATCTATATAAACCCTATTTTTTATAGCATCTGACAAATAATAAGTTTTGATCCTATTTTTTTTACTTTCGTTATAATGTCATCAAAAAATTATGGACAAAGATCTTGCGAAACGCCGCAAATTCGTTTCGAGAATAAAATAAAAAAAAGAAATTCTCCAAAAATTTGCTCTGATTGTGAAGAGATGAGCGATTCTGACAAACTTTTTTCTAGTAAAGTGAATAAAATAGAAGAAGTTAATGACAATTTTTATAAAAATCCCATAAAAAAGAATAAGATTAATCAATTTTCCATCTTTAATGCAAAATTTACTTCAAACAATAATAAATATTCATCTACTATCGAAAATTTCGACAACGAAAGTGGATGATAAATGATCATTGACGATATTTACAAATTTATAATGGCAAAATTGAACTCCCGAGCGATCAGAAAAAAAATATTTTCCGATAATTTATCACAAACACAAATTTTATGCATTAAGAAATTATTAAAATATATGATGATCAATATGTTGCTCATAATATTTATGGCTTGTACATTTATGTCCCCTTATTACATAATACGTAGTTAAATTCTTCAATTCCTTTTAAAAAATAATTTATTATTCCGATATCATCAGGAGTTGTATTTTTTGTAGAGTCTATGTAATATCTATATATCCAATGTAAATTATTATATAATTATTTTATAAATCTGTAATACATCATATGAATAATTTATTTATTTATTTATATAATCGAATTATAAATAATTTATGAATATCTCACAAGGGTGGCACTGTCCTAGAGCGGTTTGATTATAGCGTAGTTTAGATAACGTTTGACTTTCTTTTAGTTAGTTCTTGTTTATCTTTCTGTAATCTTGTTCACATGGACTTAAAAATAAAAATAAATAAATAATTTATGAATAATTTATAGTTAAATAAATTTTATATAAATGTTTCTTATAAAATTGCATGAATATAGAATTAGTTAAATTTAAATTTATACGTACATTACGGAAACCGGTTTTCCTTAATATGCAGTAACTTTATTGTAACTGCATCGTAGCCATACAGTAACTACATAGTGCAATAGTAACCGCATAGTGAAAATATTGTAAATACGCAGTTACTGCATATTAAGGAAATTAAGTTTCTGCAATGTAATTTACAGTTAAATAAATATTATGTGGTTATTTTATGTCATTTTATATTTTATATAAAATTTTCATATAAATTTATATGTTTAAAAATATTTATATTTTTTTTAATTTTAAAATATGTGTAAAACTACTAATACAATCTATAAAAAAATTTTAATAATATACATTTGCTACTATGATGCAGATAAGTGATCATTTTTTTTAAAATCTAACATATTAAGGTAAACAAGCGCTAATGTCATCAAAAAAAAAAAATAATACAAGATCCCTGTAAAAAATCTGATCCGTGTTTTATCTTTCCATGTTTTTTCCGTGAATGTATCATTTTCATGGAATTTATAACCTTAAATCATGGAAATTTTCATCTCGCTAACACGGATATCCGTGAATGTATCATTTTCACGGAATTTTTACGGAAGACACGGAGAAGTAATGGAAATATTCGGATAAAAATTTTTTATAGGGGATATATTTTTGATGCATTAAATACTATTTGACAATAAAGCTACTACATTATGAAAAATCGGTGTAATAAATATTTGTCTATAGGGTGTATTCACAAATTTCACAAATAAGTGGATTGATTTATAGATTTTATATTACATGTGAAATAGTAGCAGTAAATGGTGGCGGATATGGTGGTGGATATGGTGGCGGATGGTGGTAAGTGCACGGTATGGTTTGGATGAATATATTGAGGATAAAAATTATATCACGTGAATATGAAATCTGGCCGGCATCATAAATTTGGCCTGAATTAATTCTTAAATGACTTGAATGACTGACCTGGTCATTCGAAGCCATGTATGTAATTACATATGGATTAGTTCAGAATTCCCGTACATCCTACATGGATCCACATATTTTAATCTTCGAATTTTGTGGATCTATTTCTTGATGATATTGAGAATCGAACATTATTAGAGGATGGTAAAAAATTTCAAAATTATTAGTAAAGGTTAGATTTTTTAATCTTTTGTTATTTCTATTGTGGTGCTTGCGTCGCCTTGCGACTCTTAAATATTAAGATTCGTTCGTGTACTCGCAATTTCATCAGAAAATTTTTTCCACCAAAAATCCACATGGATCTGAGATGATCGATCATTTTTGGTTGCAAGAATTTGTTGATCAGACGAAATACGTACGTTATTGTGGTTATTGTGTCCATCATGATTATCATAGTTATTGTTTAACCTAGGAATACATTGACTGCCGAATAGTTCTAAATACCCTGTGACAAAACACGTGGTATTTTCGGTGTGAATTTGCGTATGATATATGGATCGATCTACCTAAAAATTTCACAATATCACGTGGGAAGTGCAGGCCAGAATAATTATGCCTTTTAGGCCAAGTATCGTTTCTTATGACCGGGCGGGTCATGTAAATGTTACAAAAAGATATTTTATTTAGTCATGTGATTTTGGTTTTGACCAATCATAATCATAAAAAAATAAATTTTTTTTCCACCCGGTGACCCGGCTAAATTTTTTTGAAAAATAAATTTTTTTTCCGGGCGGCCGGGTCAAATTTAGCAATTTTTTTTCATGAGAAACGAATAATTTTATTTCTTTGGCCTTGTGGGTACCTTTTTGAAAGTCAGGAACTATTTCCTCTTTTAGATATTGGCCGGCATTACTATAATTCCGGCCCTAAAAGAGTCAAAATAGACAATAGTAAGGCTACACCTTACCTATATGAACTTGGTTGTAAATGGACTAAGGAAAATATATCAAGTTGGTAATCAAAGATGATAAAACTAGACCATCAAAAACTAGAGCCAAATGTTAAAAAACACATTATTCATAAATATATATAGTAATAATAATTTATTATTTGTTTAATAAAAAAGTATCGATTAAACTAACTTAGTGAGGAAAAATAAATGTGCAAACTATAAAAAAGATTTTATAACATAAAATATTGATCATAAGATTTCAAATGTCTTAAATAATTTCTTAATAAATCTTAATGCATAAAATAAATTGTGTTTGTGATAAATTATTTAATAAATTTAGAAAAGAATACTTTTTCTAGTAATTACCCGAGAATCGATTTTGCCTTGATAAATTATAAATATAGATAATGATTATTATTAGAGATAGAAGACTGTCGTTATTGCAATGTTGAGTCGAAAAATTCTTAATTTATGTAATTTTTCTAAAGAAATTTTGATAAATCGTATTCTAATTCGCAAGAGGCATTGTTTAAGGTGAATCTTGCATTGAAGATAGAAAATTGATTAATCTTACTCTTTCTTATGGGATTTTTATAAAAATCGTCAATTATTTCTTCTGCTTTATTTGCTTTACTAGAAATAAGTTTGACAGAATCACTCGTTTCTTTACAATCTGAGCAAATTTTTGGAGGCTTTCTTTTTTTTATTTTATTTTCAAAACGAATTTTTTGAACATATGGCGGCGTGCCGCAAGTATTCTGTCCATAATTTTTTGATGACATTATAACGAAAAATAGCGTTGAAGCTTATTAACTTATTATTTACTATGGGGTGCTAGGGTTTATATAAGCATTATTTAATTTTCGGCAATTTTCCGATTTAGACAATAAAATAATGACAAAATTTTCAGGGTATTCAATATTGCACAAATAGTTAAATATCTCAAAATTTATACAATATAATTAACAATAATATATGTATAATTCTTTGTACAAATTTATATAAAACTAACACATGTTTTTACAATATATTGTATGGAAAATACATTATATATATTAAATATGCAATTAATGTGCATTTTCAGGGTGTGCAAATCAATTTTTTCATACACAAAATATTTGCATATTTTTTACATATAAAAAAATTTTCTGATGAAATTCACCTGATTCCGATGATATTAACTTTATTATTATTATTTATCTTAAATTGTTATTCATAATACTAAATTTGTAATAATTATAATGTCATTTAAAAAAGAATATATCATTGAAATTACTTAATTCTGCATAGTAAAAATGGCAACGAGTCTTCGAAACGGTTCAAGATCGCCTACAATTTTTTTTGTACGAATAAGATTTATCTTGGTTATTACATAATTAGTCACATAAATATTGATTGCGTACCACCATAACTTCTCTTTAGATATGCTATTTTTATGGAAGAAAACACGGAATTAAATGAAAGCGAAGAATTATTGAGTATGACAAGCATTTAAAAAACTTACTCCGGACAATAATTTGTTCCATTTTAAATCGGAAAATGCCGAATTGTAAATGTTATTGTGAGACTAATTTGATACGCCTTCATTTACTAAATAATTTAATATTTGATAATAAAAAAAAAATTGAATATAAAGTAATAATATATTGATTAACGTATACGCCTTTTAAAGTAATCTTTTGTTTTTTTTCTCTTTATTAATTTCCAATTTTGGTTTGATTTAATTTTTAAATAATATAAAAAATGATTTTTTGTTCCATTTAAAATAATCGTTACTCAAATTATTATTACTCGAAATGAGATACATTATAATTGATATATAATAAACGCGCAAGTATTTTATAAATAAGCTATTATATAAGTTGATATGTTGAGCCATTTAGGATTTATAATGTTTCAAAATCCCCTTTTACTAACTTTAGAAAAACAAATATGAACCACTTAAATTAAAATTTTCAAAGAAAAGTTATTGTTTTAAATATATTATGATCATGAAAAGTCTAATTTTAGTTTTTTTTTTGGCTATTTACATTTAACTAGATTGGTTTGGTTCTTTGTAATACAAATAGACTTTATAAGGTTATTTTCAATTATAGCTATGGTTTCCCTGTAAAATTTATTCAATGTTTTTTTTTTTATTTCATTTTACTATTCCGTAAATGTATTAGTATATTCGCGGAGTTATTATTATGTGGATTAATAAGGTTGGTTGCCGTAAGTAACGATTATTACAACCTTTTGCGGTTGTAATATTATAAGCGTAATCCTGTAAATATTATACTATTGTGGTTAGTTAAAAGATGGTAATTCTTTATTTACAACCATTATATTTACTTGAATTTTGGACTATGGAGACCAACACTAGATAAAATTTTTTACAGGGTTTATGTTTTTCATTTACTAGATGAAATTATTATCCTCTTACGCGTTTTATGGTAAAAATAATGGTAAAAGTCGTAATATTTGTACAATAAACAAATTAAAAAATTTATTCCGTGTATTTATTCCATAAAATGTATCATATTCACGGAATTTTTTACAGAAATTAGAAATTACGGATAAAAATTTTTTACAGGGGGTGAAAAAGATAAAACAAAAAAAAAATCTACCAAAAACTTTGCTAATTTGTGTAACTATTATTTAATGTATGTTGTATTTAATTAAGATGTGCAACGTTACAGAAGTTGATCGTCACAAATTAAAATAATTGGTAAATATTTGCTCATTATATTTTTTTACTTTGCAACAAAATTGTTCCAACTTGTATTAATAATTATTAGTGCTTCACTGTTCTGAAACAAAACAAATTACTATAAAATTAACTCTACAAAAAAAATTTTATCCGATCGAATATTGAAATGTTTCTTTTCAGTTGAATAAAAATATCTAATATAAATATTAAAATAATATTAAAATATTATTACGGTAGTACTTTTACGGTTTTATTTATTATTTAAGTATTTACAGTTGATTTCAAAATATATGGGACATCATTTACATTCGGTAAAACTCGGTAAAGTTCAGAATGAGTGGATATTTGTTTAATCGTGAGACGTAATAGTAATTAATTAATTGTTATGTTAATACGTAATCTTTCCAAAGTAAATTTTTAAAGTTTTTATTCGTAACTTCTATCCTTCACTAATGGAGTATTGGAGTTGCTTTGTTTCTTCACAACTAAAAAAATATTTGGCCATTCTTACGCTGTGACGAGTATTTGATGGCTGTTTTCATTTTTGGAACAAATAATAAGATTAAACTTAATAAACTTATTACTATTAAAACACTATTTACATATTATGCATCTTTATTTAGTTCAAATAATAGTCTATTTTAACATCTAAAGATCTACAGGGTTGGTATAATGACTTCTAACCAATTTGAGTTTAAATTGATCTCAATTTGTTATTATTTAAACGTATGACAGCATAAAAATTTACCAATTATTTGTAATCTTTTTGAAAATATCTGCGTGGAAGTCATGAAACTGTAACATTCTAATAAGCATAGTTGATCGAGAACAAAAAAAAAAATACTAGTAAACTCATACAAACCATGCATGATTATTCGGAATGGGTTGAAATTTGAAACAGTTTGGATGCAGTTTGATTTCTGATCTATCGATTTCTTAATTTTTAATCTCTGTATCCTATATGCATCGGTTAAATGTAATAAATTTCAGATTTAATGAGTTAATAATTTTCCGCAATGTTCAGTGTTTCGATAATGGATTTTTCTAACATTGTCATATCGATATTGGATTTGAGACTTAAAATTCTTAAAAAAGATTTTTGTAGGTTTTCAAACTATATCTGATTCATCTTCCAAATAATCACTTTTAATTCTCCTGCCGTTTGATTTCCTGATGTATGGAGTTCTTTGTTCATAATTTTTTGACAACATTAGTTAGGGTGGAAATCCCTATAAAAACAAAATGGGTTAAATTTGTTGTTCATGTGTAATAAATGTCTAAAAAAGCACCATTTTGTCCGACTTATGTCTTAATAAAAAAAAAAGAAAATTAAACAAATTGACGCTTTTTTTTAGACATTTATTACACATGAACGACAAATTTAACGCATTTCGTTTTTATAGGGTTAGACTTCTTCACATCCAAAGTCCCATTTCTGATTGAAGTTCATACAAATACCAGTCAACCCTTTCTTTAAGCAGAAAATCAAGGTATTTTAGGTCATTAGAGTTGAAAATTCGTGGTCTACCTAATAAAGGAAGCTTTTTTATACGTCTATGTTTTCTAAAATATTGGCATACGTGATCAACAGCTGACTTACTAATACCAAGGTGTTTAGCAATTTACCGAGTTGTCAAGCCTTCTAAAGTTTTTTCAATTAGTATTTGTCATCTAATATGTAATGGAAGCATTGATTTTGTCATGATAACATAAAATAATTGGTTGTATAATTGAACTATTTATTTTACCATTGATCATTTAGTATAAATCTTGATTCACGTGACAATCCGACATCCGACATACCGGACCGGATGTCGGGTTCAAAATTTTAGAATAATATGAAAACAGCTGTAAATAATTTATTTAATTTCGGTAATTACGAATCCTCCAAATATCTTAAATTTCATTGTGATTAGCAAATCGCGCTTTTCTTTGAAAACTGTCGACTAATTTTTCTTTTTTTGTACGATTAGAAATAAATAAAAAATTAAAATTTCTGTAAGAATTATATACTTTTATGTAGTTTTTATGTTTTAAATACATAATATTACCATTGGCATTACTCTATTGTTTTTTCTATGTAATTTACTGGAATATTAATGTAAAACATATCGGCTGATAGGGGAAATTGGACCTTAATTGTTTCCCTAAACTATTAATGTTCCGTAATCTGATTCACTAAAAACTCAAAAAAAATTTCCTTTTTTATGCGTTTAGACCCCTTTTTACTTATGTAGAATTGCGTCTAACCCTCTTTTTATTATGTATATTATTATTTAAATCACGTCTAACCCATTGTCCCTCTTCCTAACCCATTGTCCCAAGTACTATGATCCGTCAAAATATTTATAGAGTATTAATGCGAGTATATATGTTGTGCCCCAAGTTGACGATTGCCCCAAATCAACGATCGGCCTAAATTATCAGCCCATCTTTATAATGCCTTAAGAATTTTCAAAGCATTACCTTTTCACATATAGTAATCATCGATGATTATCGTCAATTTGGGGCATATTGAGATTTGGGGCACAACATTTATAAATGAATAACTTATAAACCCTATATTTTTTTCTATAGCAACCCATAGTTCCCAGTAAAAAAGCCTTTCCGTTTTTTAAATTTATCGATTTTCTGTGAGTGGATCCGTGAAAGGAGTTTTTACAGAAATAACGAAATTTTTTATAGAACAAAATTAATCAATTTTCTATCTTCAATGCAAAGTTTACTTTAAATAGAGTCCCTTGTGAATTAGAATACGATTTAGCAAAATTTCTTTAGGTAACTTAATAAATTCGTAATTACGAAAATATTAATAACAAATGTAATGTTAAATAATCACTGTCGATATTAAGGCACAATCGTATTAGAAAATCACAAACACAAATTTTATGCATTAGGATTTACTGTGTTAAAACACTTAAACTATTTAAGATACTATGGATACTGTGTACATTCATTTTTCCTCACTAGGTTAGTTTAACCGACATATAAAGCGTTAATTTTCCATTTCCTTTTGTTTAAACAAATAATAAATAAAGGTATTTTTTAACATTTGGGCACTGCTAGTTTTTGATGGTCTAATAAATTTCAAATTTCAAGCGTTAAAAAACTAACTTGATATACTTTCCTTGACAGTTGAATATATATACAGTATATATATATCATGTAAGTTACGAACAATTTGATTTACGAAACAATAGCGAGTGCACGGAAATATCTGAACAAATCTAAATAAGTTTCTATTATCACAACAAAAGTAACAAAAGATTAGAAATATAATTTTTACCGATAAATTTGTAATTTCGCCAGCCTTATAAATATTTCTAATAATTGATTCTTAAACATAAAAATATATATTAGTTAACTTTATGTGGGCTTATGCTGAAATTTGTTCACTTAACATTCAGTTAAACAAATGAAATGATTCGCTCGGACAACATTTCATTATTGATTCTTTATTCACTTAATAAATGGTGATGCAAATTAGAAAATGTATTTATTCGTCAAATTCAGAACTCAATTAAAAAAAAGTACTGATAAGTTATAATATATTTATTATCATTACACTTTTGAAAACCAGCCAAGTTCTTATCAAGTAAATCCGTTAATATTAGTTACTGGATAGAATGTTAGAATATTACCGACTGTAAGACAGTTTGGATGATATTTTAACATCCATATCCAATTGTGTTATTATGCAGACGTCCATCAGCCAAGATCATGCTTCATATACAGTCAGCCCTTAATATAACGAAGTAATCGATCATAAGAAATGGTGGGAAAATTTTACATATGCGCACACTTGTAAAACGTCATGATCATGAAATTACGAAAAGTAAATCATTCATTTAAATACTGTAGATTAAAGTAGTAAATTTGCTTATTTGAGATTAAGAAATTTGTTATATTTTGTATATGTGGGCTATAAAAATTATTTTGTTAAATAGTATATCACATTTAACGACTAGTATGTTATTTTAACTTCGCGAAATCACTAGCCACTAACTTATCATTTTCATTATTAAAGATCATATTATTGTAAATTGAACGTTATTATTGGCATAATAAGATTAATTAAATCAGTTAAAGTTTTATCGGTTGGGAAAGATACTGGAAAGATGAGCTTTGGCTATATGAGATAGTGATCAGGATCAAAAAATTCGAAACGAATAATTTTTGTGTTTGAAAAAATTTATGGTTTGGCCTTTATAGTGATTTTGAAATAAAAGTTTGAGTAATCTTGTAAACTTTGTTGCAGGACAAAAGCAAGTGCCGAAATTATTAACAGTTATTACGCAGTTTAGCGGTTTTGGATGAAATTATTAAAGCAGTAGAATTACTAGGAGGAAAAGAAGAAAGATAGTTTCAAATTTACATCAGTCATATAATTTTTCATTGTTGTTACTAATTCATTATCAAAGGAAGAATTAATAAAATTATTGGTTCGGCTTAATAATTATCGATTAAATTTTAACGATTTAATATTACATGCTGTGAATATTTTGAATAAAAAAAAACCTAGAATAAAATTTATACTTTATAAAAGATAATATATTGCATGTGTATTTATGTGAAAAAAAATCATGTATAGAATGATCTTAAAATTTATGTAAAAATCATTAATTTAATGACATTAAAATTTTGAATAATCATTGGAAAATGTAGCATATGATTTTATTTTAAATCCGCACGTAACTTTGTCGAACGTATAATTTATATGGATATCCTTAAAGTACATTCCAATGTCATTCCATGTATGTATAACACAGCTGTAGTTACCGGGAACCATTTTTTATAGTAAATGAATTAACGATTTTACACGCTCTTTAAAAGGATATTACTATCATATTTTTTTTTCAGATATTAATACGGATCATAAAGCAATAACTTTTATGGAAGGTCAATAATGATTTGCTTTATTCATACCAAAAACTACCGAGAACATAAAAACATAATTCTGAAATGATAACAGATAATACACAGGAAATCTTGATAACCGGATCTTTGATAAACTGGAACCCTGTAAAAAATCTGATCCGTGTTTTATCATTCCAGGTTTTTTCCGTGAATGTATCAATTTAATGGAATTTATTGCCTTAAATCATGGAAATTTTAACACGGATATCCGTCAATGTATCATTTTCACGGAATTTTTACGGAAGACACGAAGAAATAATGGATAAAAATTTTTTTATAGGGGAACCTTTCGATGTATCAGAACGATTATTTAATATAGTACAGAATGAAATGGATGAATCTGGTTTATTGAAATTGCCTGGCTTTGCAAGTAAAAATAACTACAAACCATTTTTTTTACAGTATCAAAATCCTCTTTTTTGAAAAAAGAAGTTATCCATAGAGAATACAATAAAAACTTACATAAATAAGACGAAGTAAAAATTCAAACACGGGTTTCCAAAAAAGTAAATTTTCTATTCTGATCATTTAATGTTGGGCAGAATTAAACGAAAAAACAGGAAAAAAAAAGAATTTGCCAAATAACAAAATTGACATTCAAAATCAACTTTGGCGATTTAAGCAAACTTGCCGAACAGACAAAAATACGCATACTGCATGTTCCTTTTAAAATTATATTTATTAAAATTTATTTTTTACATAACTTTTTAATAAAGTCACGTGATACGTTTAGAAATTTTCTTAAATGACGAAATTTATATCTTACCAAAATCTTAATCGAAAGGGTTAAATTAGAATCTATAATCCAAACAAAAAATAATCCTAAAATTTTTACCTAAGACCAAAATGCAAATTGCATCTATTTAACTAAAATATTAAGGTATGAATATTTTAAAAAAAACTTATATACAATGTCCTGTAATTTAAAGACTGCCATCTTATAAAAGCTATTGTGTTTATGTTGTAATAAAAAGCACAAATTTTTCATAATATTTTCTGACAGTGAAGAAGGTCCAAAAAAATTTACGATATGAAAAATATTTTAATGAAACAATGAAGAAGTTCCAGCAGATATTTTCAATGGAATTTGTAATTGTGGTAGATTTTAACTTTGAATTTCTAATTGTTGTAAAAGTGTATCTGATTTCCTTCGAAAATTTAAACATCCATTTTCTAAAACCTTCTTGTATAATAAATAGCATTTTCTATGTTTTTATCAGTTCCTTCGCTTCCTTCATATAAATATGCAAGATTTTTTGCGCATTGAGAATTACTCTATTTTGTAATAAATATGGTATTTACTTTATTCATATCAGTCCAATTCATTCTTCATAAAAGGTTTCGACTTTATATTGAGCATCACTAAATCCTTGATCTGCCGATTTTTTGTAAAATTCAAATGCTCTAACTTTATTTTTACAGACACCTTTGCCTAATTCATAAAAGTTACCTAACTTAAATAATGGTAATTTATTATCATCTTCTGCGGCTTTATGGTACCAATTATTAACTTCATCTAAATCGCTTGCTAGCTTCTCATCATTTTCAATAGGATCAACTTGAGCTGCCTCATTATATAATTCAAATCCTTTTTCTTTATCAATTTCGGTTCCAATACCATTTACATAGTAATATCCGAGTTGAAATTTTGCATTTATATGTCCATTTTCAGCTGATTTCTTATTATATTCAAATGCTTTGATTTCATCTTTCTTAACACCATTTCCTAATTCATAACATTCACCTAAGTTATATTGTGCTACTCTATTTCCATTTTCTGCCGCTTTATTATACCAATAAAAAGCTTTCTCCAAATTTTTCTTAGTTCCTTCACCATTTACATACAAAAACCCTAAGCTATTTTGTGCATAATTATTACCATTTTCAGCTGCAATTTTATAATATTCAAATGCATTTGCTGTGTCGATTTCTGTCCCAATTCCTTCATAATAACAATGTCCAAGTTGATATTGAGCATCTACATATCCTTTTTCAGCTGCTAATTTATATAATTCAAATGCTATTGTTTTATTGATTTCAGTTCCAATTCCTTTATTAAAACAATATCCAAGTTGATATAAAGCATCTAAATCCCCCTTTCCGGCTGCTATTTTATAGTATTCAAATGCTTTTCTTTCATTTTTTTCAACACCTTTTCCATAATTATAGCAATTTCCTAGATTGTATTGTGCCACTATATTTCCATTTTCTGCCGCCTTGTTATACCAGTAAATTGCCTTTTCTAAATTCATTTCTGTACCTTCACCATATTCATATAAGAATCCTAAACTATTTTGTGAAAAATTCTCTCCTTTTTCAGCCGCTATTTTATAATATTTAAATGCCTCTGTCTTATTGATTTCAGTTCCAATTCCTTTATCATAACAATTTCCAAGTTTTGAATTCATATTTATATCATCAACAAATAATTTAGAATAGTCAAAATCTTTTCGCTTATTTATTTCAATTTCTTTATTACCAGATAGATATTTGCTTTCTTTAGCCAATTTATTAAATAATTCAAATGCTTTTTTCTCATCTTTATCAACCCCTTCTCCGTATGCATAATGCTCACCTAATATAAATTGTGCATGCTTATATCCTTTTTCGGCCATTATCTTTGCTAATTCAAATGCTTTTACTCTATCTATTTCAGTTCCAAACCCAAAATCATAACAATACATAAGTTGAGACTGTGCATTTATATATCCTTGTTTAGCAGATTTCATATATAATTCAAATGACTTTCTTAAATCTTGTCTTACACCATCTCCTAATTGATAGCATCCACCTAAATTATATTGTGCAAATTTACATCCATTTTCTGCTGCTTTTTGAAAAAAATAGAGTGATTTTTCATAATTAGTTTTCAATAATAATTTCCCAATACAATATAATCCAAATCGACTTAAACTTTTGTGAAATAATACTTTATAAGGATTAATTTTTTTGGATTTATCTGCTTCAACTCTCGTTTTCACGTTATAACATTTTTTGAGATTCTTTTTTGCTATAATATTTCCATTATTTGCTGCTTTTTCATACCAACATTTGGCTTGTATTTTATCCACTCCCGTTCCAATTCCTTGATAATAACAATCACCAAGTTGCAATTGAGCATCAGAAAATTCTTGTTTTGCTAATGTTTCATAATAATTAAATGCTTTAATTTCATTTTTATCAACTCCTTTTCCTAATCTATAGCAATTAGCAAGAGAAAATTTTGCGGTAGCATTTCCATTATCGGCTGCTATATTATACCAATTAACTGATTCTTTTTCATTTTGTATAGTTCCAATACCAAATTCATAGCAATTTCCTAAATAAAATTGTCCAATAACACTTCCATTTTCTACGGATTTTTGATACCAATGAAATGCCAATTTTATATTACAGGGGGTTCCATATCCATCATAATAACATTTAGCAAGATATACTTGTGCAATTGAATAATTATTCTCTGCCGCTTTTGAAAACCATTCAAATGCTTTAAAGTCATCTTCTTCTACGCCAATATTATAATAATAAAATAATCCAAGAAACCAAATATATTGTGTTTTATCTTGATTTTCTGATAACCATTTTATAAGTTGATCTGTAGTTTGATTTGTTTGTAATATTTGTTTACTTATCAATTGTTGAGCTTGATCAAAAGTTATACCATTATCATGTTTTTTAATAATGAATGCAATTAGCTTATCAACATCAAGAAAATTAATTAGACTTATCGATGATCTTGTTACTTGATCTGATGCATTTGCATTTGATGGACTTCCATATTTTTGATTCGAGACCATTCTATTTTCATCTTCTTTTATAATGTTTGATTCATCTTTTGATATTATTATTTCATTAATTGAACCCTCGAATTTATTGTTTGAACCAGATGGTATACTATTTAGTTCACTATTTGGCATTAATTCGTCATTTAAATCCTTGGTTCCTTTGCTTGGTTCTGAAATTATTTCATCTTCGTTCCTCGAATGAGTTTCTTTTTTTTCATTAGTATGATCAGTGGTTGGATCAATTTCTATTATTGATTTAAGAGTTGAAACAACTTCCCGTATATTTGGACGCTTATTTGGTTCACCTCTCCAACATTCTAATCAATTTAGATAAATAAATAAATAAATAAATTCAATTAACATACATATCGATTAAAAAAATTTAATTGATTTTTACCTCTATATAAGTGACTATATTTTGCAGGAGTTCCGTCAATAATTATTTCTCTTTCACCATTTAATATTAATAACGTTAATCCTATGTCATATTTAACTTCACGGAAAGGCTTATATCCACTTGAAATTAGCCATAATAAAACTCCAACGCTATATACATCAGATTTTTTATTTAATTCATATTCTTTATTATCAAAACTTTTTGGATCCACATAAGGCATTACGCCAAATACTTTTGATGTATTACTTGATGCTTCAATAATTTTTTTTGATAAACCAAAGTCTGCTAATTTAATATTTTTCTGATTTATAAGTATATTGTCTCCATGCTTTATTACAAATAGAAACCGAATTAAAATCAATACAGTAAATCAATTAAATAAAAAAAAGTTTAATATTTATATTACCAAATCACGATGAATAATATCTTCCCCATGTAGAAATTCTATAGCACTAGCCAGCTGCAACGCTAAGTGATATTTGTCCCTCCAATCAAGTTCACTAAAATGGTCGGTTAAATACTTATTCAATGTGCCGCTATCGGCATATTCCAATACAAAGGAGCAATTTTGGATTGCATCTAAATAAATAAACTTTTAATAATAAGAAAGTAGGTTTTATTACGTTATATACTAATATTTAATACTTACCGAATTTTACATTTGTGATTCCGTATAGCCGTATAATATTTTCATGATAATCAACACTTCGGTGTAGTTTTAACTATATAAAATTAGTTAATTTATTTTATCGAAGTTTTTTAAAATATTAAATTATATACCTCTTTTAAAACTTCTTCAAAAGTTTGTTTATTATTAACGTTATCAAAGGACTTCAAAGCGAAAAGACGATTGGAGTTTTCCCAATTAACACAATAAACATTTCCGTACGAACCATTTCCTTTCCATTGAATATCTTTGAAGCTTTGATATTCATATAATTTGATGTTTTCATTGTCAATTGATTTCTTCAACCAATCAATGTAATAATTTAAATCTTTTGTTTTGGTATCTTTTGACATTTTTTTTTATTTTTTTATTTATTTTTTTTTTTTTTTAAGAAAGAAAAAATAAACTAGGTATTTCAATGATTGCGAAATTAGTAATTATTGAGCTGTCGTGTAAATCATTCTTATTCCGTCTTTTGATTGTAATAAAAGGATTCATATGATCATCTGAATGCAAATGTATGTAACATGTAAGTAGCACAACTTTTTGCATTAAGGATAAGCGGTCTGGGTTTTATATATGAATTTTAAAATAAATAATATAAAAAAAAAAAAAAAGAATTTTTCCAAAATTTTTTAAAAAAAGTTTTTGATCAATGAATTAATGATAATCTGTTGTATAAAAATATTCAAATCACTAATTTTTTGGTTTTATTTAGGACATTCTCAATGATAGACCGATGAGTGATTGATGATTGGTCAAAAAAAAAAAAAAAAAAAAAAAAAAAAAAAAAAATATCATAAAGTTTCAAGAGAGGATTTTTTTCGATATAGAATTATTTTTTAAGAAATTTTTTAAAATAAATAAATAAATATAGAATAAGATACAAATGTGACTTAATATCAAACTATATATAAAAAAGGTATTGTATGCTCAAGCTTATAGTAATTCTATTGATTTCGTTACAATGATACTATGATTCCATAATCCTAACCCTTCTTTTTTGAAACATTTGATTTAAAGAAAATCCTTTTAGGACTCTTCTTCTAAACCTATTTACACTAATCACTATTGCTTATTTCATAGACAAATTAGTGGCTTCAGCGATGAATAAGGTTAAAATTTAAAGCTAAAATTATTAACAAATTCCATCAAAATCAAAAAAATAAATCAATGAAATTTGATGTTAGTGATCAGCTATGTCTGTTACAGGACCGAATGATTGGTGAAAATGATCACTACTGAGAATAAATATCAAACAAGAAGAAATGAAATCACAATAAATGTCATTAACAGTTAAAGTCTAATCACAACACAAGGTAAATATCATCACGTTATCTTTATACTGTACCTAGTTACATTGTAATTTTTCTTTTAATTTGAGCATTACTCTTTAACAACACTCAAAGTACTAGGATTAAAATAAAGAAATTAAATTAGGAAATTTTTACGTTCATAATAACTAATATGACATTCGGCGGAAAATTCTGAATCATGTATATGTGCAATATGCAACGAAGCCAAGAAAAAGAATCTTAATCATTTAGGCGTCATCAAAAAAAAAAAAAGAAATAGGTAATCTTTTTTTTAACGTATTATTTTGAAAGATATAATATATATTAGTTATTCTGCAGCCGCCAATGATCATCTTATAAATACAAAAACTATTAATTAAACAACGTCAAAAAATATCAATAATAATTATGCAACAGTAGTTTATATATAGCTTATTAAAATAATATCAGCATGATGAAAAAAGCATGATCCTATTTTGATGTAGAATAACATTTATTATCAAAAAAAAAAAAAAAAAAAAAAAAAAAAAAAAAAAAAACAAAATAATGTATAAATAGATTGATAATCATTTTGAAGAATAATACACCAAAAAATTATTTCGTTTTATTTATTTATTTATTTATTTTAATAAAAATGTGATATGAACAAACCTAAAAGTACAAGAAGTCGTTGATAAAATCATTTATTGAATGTTTCGATGGAACCTAACTTGAAATGGATAAACATTATTATGTCGTAAACTACCATTATTTGCGATGCACCACACTATTCATTACGACTACAGCAGGCTAGTGAGTACGAAGACGTTATTTGTCACACCATGTACTTACGTACTCACTAACACGTGACTAATGCACGACTTGCCACCCCCACGTGATTTTGTAAATTTCATCACCGGCATCAAACCCCACCGCGTTTTCACTGTTTATATTTATCTGAGGGACTTATTGGGTGGTTTTTTTTTGCTTCACAAAATTATTTTTTTCACGTCCCCTTAAATGTCACCGGTCACGTGGTGGTGTAATTCCGCAGCAAGTCACGTGAAAGCGAGTAGACGTAATCGTGAATGTTCAAAATAAAAAATCAGTAACGCTAACACAACTTTATTTATTCCAATAATAATTTTACTTTATCAATAAAATATTTGATATTAAAGCAAAACGATTCAACAGTAGACTAGCCTCACAACCAACATATATTATATAAAAATAAAATAGATTATTCTACGATAACTATACCGTATTTTACTGAATATAAGCAACCTTTTGTTATTATAGGGTACAAAATATATTTTCAAAATTTACTCATCAAATATCATCTGATGATCATCTGATTTGTTGCATATGTTCTTTATCTCCTCACACGAACCTGTTTTAAACCGCTTTATTTTCTAATATAGAATATGAATCAGAAATTGGATATTAGTAATAAGCGAAACTCCGATAAATGATCATTTTTCTAGTTTTTATTCCATTTTTCTGAAAAATTTTTTATAGGGTTATTACTGTATATGTCTGGTTAAATTTTACAAGGAATTTCAATAAAATTTACGATTTGCTTATTCGAGTACTATACAAATATGATGTTGCTTATTTTCAAAACTTGATTATGTTTAGTAAAATACGGTATATCCATGATTGTATTAGTTAACTAACAGACGCCGATCTGGCTAATATTAGCATTGTGACTGTGAGAGCGCAGAACGAAGGAGGAGGAGAGAAGAAGGTTAATCAATATAAAATAGCAGGAGAAATTTTAGATATCTTATATTTGTAAATATTATAGAAAACGCGAAAACGTAATTAATTAGCAATTTGTAGTATACAGTACACATTTTCATATTATTCATTATGTGTATTTATACACTGAAGCATTTTAAAAAAAATTTTCTATATTATGTGTACTTGAACTATCACAATCACAATTATCACGCAATAGAAAAGAGGTAAAACTTTTTGTTAAAATGTTCTGATCAGCTGGACGAGGTACAAAAACAATGGTCAATAAGAACAATTTATGTAACATTGTCGTTGATCATAAATTAGGATTGTTCTATATAAAAATTTAAATTTAAGGCTGATTATTCTGACTATTTATCAAAAAATGTTATGATAGTTAACATCGCGAAACTTTAAATTAATTATAATCAGTACGAAAATGTTAAATCGAATCAAAAATGATATAATAGATCCATACCCTTTTATTTGGAAAGTTATTATCGGAATTTAATAATAAAGTTTCAATTTCAAGGTTTCCATACAAATACATATACATTTATATAATAAATACGTCTTTAAATCATGTATGGGTTTTTTACTGCTCAAATGACTAAATGATTACTTGAAATAAAATCCAATAATCCATTTCTTATCATTACAAACGACATAAGCATTCTATCATTTTCTAAAAACATATTTATTCATATGTATCGTAAAAATAATTTATTATTTGTTTAATAAAAAAGGAGCAAAATGTTGTTTTATATATTATATGAGTGTTGAATACATCAAATTAGCGAGGGAAATGAATGTACAAGCTACAAAAATGATTTTCCAACGTAAAAATGTTGATCATAAAATTTTAAGTATCTTAAATAATTTCTTAATAAATCTTAATGTAAAATTGTGTTTATGATAAATTATTTGAAAAGAATATTTTTCTAATTGTTACGAGAGTCGATTTTGCCAAACATTTCGTTAAAATTACCAATTTATGTAAATTTTCTAAATAAATTTGATAAATCGTATTCTACTTCACAAGGAACATTGTTTAGAGTAAATTTTGTATTGAAGATAGAAAATTGATTAATCTTATTTTTTTTTATGGGATTTTTATAAAAATTATCAGTGGCTTCTATTTTATTTACTTTACTGGAAAAAAGATTGATAGAGTCGCTTGTTTCTTTACAATTAGAACAAATTTTTGGAGATTTACTTTCTTTTATTATCTTGCAAGCATTATTTTCGAAACAGATATTTTGAGTACATGGCGGTGTTCCGCAAGTTTTTTGTCCATAATTTTTTGATGCCATTATAATGAAAGTAAAAAAAAAAAATTAGGATGGCGGGTTATTATAAAAAATAGGGTTTTGTGTATAGTTCTATTTCCGTTAAATCGTAGTACGTTTTCAGATATACGGTAATTATGTCATTTAACGTTCGTTTAAATCGATTTAGAAAAGAGTTTGATATAATCGTCTGTTTCTTTACAGTCGGGACAATATTTAGGTTGCTTTCTCCTAGTTTTTCTATTATCGTTTAGATCTATTTTTTGAATTTGAGTTTTCGGTTCATAACTTTTCAATTGCTTTTTTTTTATTAAATAAAATGAAGGAAAATATCTTACGTATCTAAGAGAAATAAATATGTAATATGCTTGAAATTTTTTTTTTTTTTATTCTTGTTTTTTTTGTCTTTTTTTTTCTTTTCTCAACGCATTTTTATGTAATTTTCAAAATAAAATATTTACAGATATTGCAACTTATTTATTTAGTAAAAAGAAAAAGTTTATATCAATCATTCATACACGAGAATATATTACCCTTTATTCGATAAATTAGGAGTTTTTAAATATTAAAAATGTATCCCTTGGTTTTGCTCACTATAAAAGTTCAAATAATAAATATTTATACATTTTATAATAAGGATTTATCTTCCAATTAAGAATTAAAACCAATTGAGCAAAATAAAACTTAAACGTGTCCAAATAACAGAAAGCTTGATTCATAAATAAATCATTATGACATTATCTTATCATAATCAATTGTTTATGATTACCTAAAGATAAGATTTTTATACATGATCTTATCTATCTAGTAGCATTGAAAATTACATTTACGACGTTTTTGTAATCTTGTGTATTATTTTATTATTAATTTTATTTATCTTCGTGGGATGGTAAATTGTTGAGTTTAATTATTGTACTTCCGGTACTACAAATTATAACACGAATAAAATTGCATAGTGTTTCAATCCGTTTATCCGTCTTATATATATGTATATATGTATATATATACTTTGGTTTTTAGACGGAGTTTTTTTTGACGTGTCCGGATACATTAATAAATCCGATGTTATCTGTCGGTTATCCGTTTATTC
>QZLH01000008.1:211878-224557 GCA_003833135.1 Oehlia diaphana
CACAAAATTATAAAATCATGAAATCATACAGATTTTATGAAAGTATAATAAGATATTGTGCACACGTTCTATGTTAAAAAATTTATAATAAATAGTTAAATTTTTTTACATTAATCTCTTGTTAATATTTATTTTACGTTAAAATCATTAAGTAACTTATAAGATAATTCATATAACAAGTAACGGACATTCTTTTTACAATAATCCTAATATTTGATCGTAATTACTGATGCCAAATCAGCAAATGATATATTTTCGATGCAAAGATTAGAATAATAAGATTCCATGTATAAATGTCTTAGCTTGCAATTATATGATTATAAGGCAATTCACATAATAAGTAACGAACATTCTTTTTCAATAATCCTAATATTTGATCGTAATTACTGTATTTTCGATACAAAGATTAGAATAATAAGATTTCCATACATAAAATTTCTTAGCTTATAATTTGTTATATGATAAATTTTAAGTTATCGTATGTGTAAAATATAATATAGCTTTTAACTTTTTCTTTTATTATTTTTTTTTTTTTGTAATAAACTTTTAATGAATTAATATACTATTTAATTTAAATTTTTCAATATTGATTTTGATTCTTCTATTATATTAAAAAAAAAGATTAATATTTTTATGATAGTACAAATTAAAGTCTCTTTATTAGCTAATGTTTAGATTCAAGCATTTAATAAAATTCGATAAACAACAATACAACAATACTTTTAAATTATTGAACGTTCTCCAATATTATTACAAATTATTAAAATTTATTAGTGATATTGAGACTTTAAACTATAATAAAGTTAATTTCATAGTCATCACTCATCGGTATGAATTGAACATACAACCTCATTTTTCTTGAATTATTAATTTTTCAGCAAATTAAAATGCCAACATTTGCCACTAAGCATAGAACTCTTGATGATTGAACAAATCGGGCTCGGCTAAAAAAATTTTTAATCTACATTTTAAGCTGATTACAAAGAAAAGATATATTAAATAATTTTAAAATTTTGCCAGTTGTTGTCTCATCATTACAGTATGTGACGTCAATATTAATTAAAATAAAAATTTATTACATTAAAGTCCAGAAAATTAATGCTTCTTTTTAAAACTTCATTAATAATCTTATATTTCTTTTGTTCCTTATTTATATTTAAGCTCCAATTTTGTTATATCTTACTTGTAATTTAACATAATTAATTCTTCATCGTTCATCTATTGATATTCATTTAAAGAATTGGGTGATTCTAATGCTTGAAAATCCTGAAATTCTTTACAAGTTTTTTTAAGATCTCTAGATAAATTGCAACCCATTTGTGAACATACTTTGGGTGTTAAAATTGAATCATTTATTTTAATTTTATATAATTTAAATATTGTTTGTGTAGGAAAAAACTTAATGTTTGAGATGATACAGTGGTCGTATTGGTCTGTTCATTTATTTGTTCATTTATTTGTTCATTGTTTTCAAATCAAGAATTTGTAAGGCTGGAGTAATAAGATTTAAATTTTTTTTTTTGTAATTGTATATTATTAGTTGAAATAATCCATTTGCTTATAATTTTTAATGAATTAATAATCATGTTTTCCTTCGAGATGACAGATACTTTCATTTTTGCCCTTTCCAAAAATTTTGTAAATGACTTTTATCATGCAATTTTAAAAGAAAATATCCTACGCTTGCTTAAATTGTTTTCAGAATTAATGTAATTACATAAAATATCTTCAATATGTTTTCTGGTTTCACTTATTTGTTATTAAACTGCTGCATAAAGTTTATAGAATATAGATTTCTATCTTATTTTTATATTTATAGTGCGGAATGCTAACGGCGTCAGACAGGCCAAGTCAAAATGATGTGAATTGAAATAGGGCTTTAGTACTGACTAACCACGTCACCCAATGACCACAGAAGGTCATCACGGGTCTCTATAGTGTAGTCTGTCTAGAACGATGCGTTTAGGTGCACGTTCCAGAATATTATTTAGCATTTTTGATTGATTTGTTTCTAAGTTGTCGTTTATTATATTGATAAATTTGTTGATTTGTGCTAATTTTTATTTTTGTTCAGCTTCTGATTGTATCTCTGTCGTTGATTGTAGCAATTTTTTTATCGTTGATTTGGTTTCATTGAAGTTGTTGAGTGTAATGTATTAGGTAAGTGTATGTCCACCTTTTCGAAAAAGAAGACGTTCGCTTCCATGAGAAGTCTCCGCTTTAGGTTCCAAGTGGACCAGTAATTTTTCCATAATTCAAGAGGAGTTGAGAGATCGTCTTTTGAGGAAATTAATTTTTCAATACGTCTTTTGCTAAAGTATTTGAGGTTCTTAAATATTTCTGAAATAGATTTCGCATTTAGCGTAGGATAAGAGGTTTGGGTATGATGGTGTTTTTGGTTTTGGCTATTGTATTTACAAGGATGGACTAAATGGCGTTAATCCCGTTTGGTTGGTTGACGGTTAATCAATTCACTTTGTTCTAGTGTTTGGAATAAGAAGCTTTCACTTGCGTCTTTGTAAGCTGTCCATAATTCTTTAGACATGCGATCATAATGGTATGTTTGTTTGTTCGTTTTTTCATCTGTGTTATTATCATATATACAGAGTTTCGGTTTAATAAAATAATTTTTGTTTAGTATAATACGAACTGTCTTGTGGTCGGTGGTAAATGTAGATCTATCTATCGCCGTGGTGTACGCATAATACGTACTGTATGTTGGGTAATGTTTGGCGTTGTAAAGATATAATCTATACGTCGTTTGATGATATTTGATTCCTCAAAGTCAAGGTCTAACCTTTGTTGGGTCCAGGTCGTATGAGGTAATATTGGATGATGTAATTTATTAAATCCGTTAGATTTGTTCTTTTTAGAATATCTTTAATTTTATCCTCCAATCGGGATATTTCATTTTCTTGGATTTATGGAGGTCAAAGTCAATATTAAAATCTCCTAATAAGATAACCTCGTATTTAATTTTGTTGATTTCCTGAAGAAGATTGTCTAAGTATACATATATTTCACGTATTAGTTGTTTGTCTTTATTGGCTGATGCTGGTAGATATAGTCATATAGGTTAATTATTCTAAAATGTTTGTGATGTTTGAAAGCAAGATCGAGCGTAAGTACTCGACCTTTGAAATGGTGTGTCTATATGACGTGTTTAGCTAGTTCGTGAGATATAAGTGTTGCTACTCCTGATCCTCTTGTTTATACTCTTAAGGTTGCAAAAAATTTTTATAATATATAAAAAAACGCAATTTTTTTCATAACGAAATAAAATACGAATAAATTATATTTATCATTTTATTGTGGTATATTTTATTTATTTATTTTATTTCAAAAGTGTGGTAATAAAAGTCTATGGTATTTTTATTGATATTAGTACGGTATAAGTCACGTTACCGATAATTTTTTGGTGATATTCTTGGGTAGTTGATATCTCCTCAATTCATAAGATAAATTGTGCTTGTGATGGAAAAAATTTAGGAAAGAATTTTTAATTGACAAAAACCAAAGCGTTATCTACTGCTAAATAAATTATGTACATTAAATTGTGTCTCAGATCACAATTATCACTTTACATTTCATTTAAAAAAGTTAACACTTTCTTAAGAATATTTTTTATTAGAATACAAAAAAATTGTAACGAAGGACTATAAATACTTGAAGTAAGATTAGAAGAATTTAAGTAACTTCATAAGATGGAATAAGTTGAAATAATAAAAAATAAATTAAAGTAAGAAAAATGCTGTAAGATTATAATTTATAAGTAATTAGTATAATAACAAATTAATATAGGTAGAATTATAGAGATATAATTATATAAAGATGAAAATATATCAAGAAATTATAAAAAATATTTATAAATAATTCGCAGGCGGATAAGACTTCGGGCCCTTCTCCGTCCTTTTTTTTAGCAGAGGCCACCTCGACCGTAATCGGCCGAAACTTCTTCCAATTTTGACCTAAAAGTTGAAAAACTACTCCTTTATTGTTGTTATTCGGCGTGCACTTTTCAAAAGCACGCTAGCTGATTTTAAGGAATGGGAATGACAAAAACGGACCCCAAGTTAATTTATTCACAAAATGTCACGTTATTCAGTCCGCACGTGATGACGTACAATTTATAAGAAATTTTTCAGAAAAATGATCACGTGTCTGAGTTTCTTCGGAATAAAATTATCATTTATCGGAGTTTTTTCCAGAATTTTTTTATAGGGTAATATAAATAACAGCTGCCATCTATAAATTAGAGACACTATTATTAGAAAACGTGTATTAATATTAAAAAAAATAGCAATTATCATTTGAAATATCGTAATAATTGACGTTCGCGCGTTTGCTGACTCTCGAAATGAAAATTTTATTAACGGAAACATCTTTTAATATAGTTAACATAGATAACATTTATTTTAATTATCTATGATTTTTATTACACAATAAATTCATCGAATTGTCGTATAATTATTATTTATAAAGGTTATTGAATGCAAATAACAAGCTTTCGCCACTTCATTTTCAAGTTGATCATCGATTAAAGTTGTAATTCACTAAAATTATTGCGTGGTACAGTAATAACTCTAAAATAATATTTGATGGTCGTTATTCCAATTCGTATGGAACATTACAATGACATTAAAAACTAAATTTTACAAGAACGTTAGTTTGTACGAAAAGAAAACTCTTAAAAAATCTCTAATTTAGGCTCACATATACTGTATAATTTGTGTAAAAAATGCAATTTAGCTAAAGTACTAAAGTACAAATATTTAAAAAAAAATCTTATACAATACCATACATATATAAATCATAACTGAATAAAATATCCGAATAAAAATTTATAAACCACCATCTTATAAAATTCATGTAAATTCTACTATAATGTTGTGTTTGTGATGAAAATAAAAAAAATATATATTATAAAATATTTTTTCGATATAGAAGCGAAGTTTCAATTTACAGTATGTAAATATATTCTAACGAAACAATGAAGAGGTTACTGAACATCCAGCAGGTAAAATTAAAGATTCGAAACTATTGTTATCATGAAAACTAGTTCCATTAAAAAAATCATTTTCAATGGAATTATTTGTAATTTGTGGTGTGGTTATTCGAACAATTCGATCGATAGTATTAGAATTATTTATCGGGCGAATTTGTACAACTCGATTTCGGTTTATATTGACATTATTTATATTATTTGCCACATTAATAAGTCGTAACGTCCCGCGTTGTCCACAGTTTCTTGATGACATTTGAAGACGTGTTTTCGGGATACTTGTACAAAAATCGATGAATATTTTGCTGTATAAAGCTTGGATGCAATATGCTTAAAATCTTTTACCAAAGGAATTTTTAGAGCTTTTTATAAGAAAAATCTTCACTATTACAAAGATTTGTGATAGCAATAAATATTGTACTACATGCTACATTTGTGGAAAAAAAATACGGAGATAAAGATGAATGCAAAGAATTGATTATGCCAATTAAAAAAAAAAAAATTCCCGTTTTCATTTATTGATAATGACTTGTTTCGTTTACGCCGAATTTGTTGATGTGATCAATTTGATAACACCTATTTTCTAATAATTTCATAATTGTTAAATAAAAAAAAATTTACTATAAGTTATCCGCCAAATAACTGTTTACCATTAAGTGAAATGCAGATTATAGTATAATAACGATAATATATTCGGATAACTTTTCACATAAATTGGGATAAAAGTATTAACTAGTTACTATACTCTGCGTAACCTGGAGCAATTTTTTGGTTTTCTCTTTGTTAATTTTCCAATTTGAGTTTGATTGAATTTTTTAAATACTATAATATTTTTTCTTTGTTCATTTTAAAAAGGTTAAATTACTAGTAATAACCATGATGTTAACGGAATTAAAGCAGCATCATAAAAGTAAAGCAAGAAGTAAATCACCATTACGAAAGAAAATGAGATAACGGTTAGTACTGTAAAAAAAAAATGAAATGAAACTAAGAGAAATCATATCACGCGATAAGGTTCGTTGCAGCTCTCCGTGTAAAATTATTATTTTCAAATTTTAAATTTTTAATGTATTTTTTTTTTAAATTCATAACTTTTATCCCTAGCAAATTTACTTAAATCGGGCTGACACTACGATGAATATGGCCCAGTAATATATGTGATAAAGTAAAAAAATTCATTGTCGGTACAGTCACTCGCTTTACAACGACGAATTTCTTAATATAGCGAACCTTCGACAGTATTGTACCAATTTTATCATATAAAAAAATCTTGTTATACCGAAGATTACTGGCAAAATGTTTGACGAAATCTATAACCAGCGAGTGTATATAAAAATATATATAAAATGACTATTATTATATAATTCATAACGAAGATATTTTGTGATCTACGTTATCCGTAATACAATTACAAAAATTTTCCGAGTTATACCAGATTTTCACATCAGAATTTTCTTATAACGAAGGCCCGATTGGCCAAACCACATTATAAAGCAAGTAGACTGTAAATAATAATAATATTTTAGGTTATTGTTTAAATTTTAAAAATGCAATCCGATTAGGCGATGATAATTATGGACCCTGCATGAATGTTTATTTTAATATTTCGTATAACAGACCAATAAATAATATGCAGTTTAACAATATAAGTTTTTATATGTGAAACTATTATATAATTTAATATTTTATTGTTACATCAATTAGATAATCACCCTGGAATTCTATGGCGAACAGAAAATAACGCCAAAGCTCAAATATAGTTATATCATTGTAATACTAATTGATTTTAATTGTAACTTCTCTCTTTCACTTCAACTCTTACAGTATAGCAACGGTATTATCCATATTAAGTATAATTAATTTTATGATTGAATAATGGTACCATAAAATCAAAAAATATTTCATTCATAGATTATGAAAAAGATAATCCTTCATTTGTATATTTAAAATTATTTGAATTCAATAAAATAAATTATAATAGTTAGGCAAAAGTGGTAATTGTATAAATGAGGATTTATTATACTAACATACAGATCACTAAAAAAAATTTGTTCCATTACCTTAAGAATATTACACGTCTTATTATACTAAAATCCTTCAAATTAATTTTACATTTATGATGGATCACAATCAATAACGAATTCAATATGAACCTTTTATAGTTTGACATTAAGCAACGGATTTTTTTATTTTTTTATGATATAATAATGATTTAGGCAAAAATTAGCGTTAAAAGTAAATAATAATACTCTTTGAAACTTTCTGATATTTTTTCTTTTTTGTCCAATCATCAGATCACTATCAGTATATCAATTGAGGTGCTTGAAAACGTCCCTATAAAAAATTATTCAGTAAAATGATCACGTGTCTGAGTTTCTTAATAGAAAAATGATCATTTATCGGAGTTTTTCCAGAATTTTTTTTTATAGGGCGTCCTAAATAAAATCACCAGATTATTCTTTAATTCGTTACATTTTTTTTTAAAAAAATTTTATTATAAAAAAAACTAAATTCTTTTTATTTTTTTTAAAAATTCACATATAACATTTCCTGCTTTAAAGAAAAAAGAATTAGATCTCTCAAAGTTTATCTTTATACTAGGAAAACGGAAACCGTTGAGGGTCCGTCGCTTAATACGCTTAAAGTGTTACAAAAAATGTGATAAAAGGAAATCAGGGGCTAAATTATAGTGACGTAGGTAAATACATGGATTAAACCGGTACTACAAATTTATCTAGTTCCTTCCGTACAACAAATAGTCCTTCGCTACGCTACGGACAATAATTTTATTGATCTTAATATACTGGCTAATTTAAATATTTAATTTATTTGATTCTAAAATATATTTCTTCTTGTAAATTCATAATAACCAAATTAAAATTTGTTTTTTCTTAAAAAATGGGCATTGCTAAATCTCACCGCAGGTGATTCTCACCGCCAGCATTAGCCAATATTAACGGGCAGAGTTTCATGACATTTTTAATTCCTGGTAAGGTGACAGTCACCAGCGGTAATGTTTAACAATACTAAAAAAAAACCAACCATATCATCATTAGTTTGTTGGAAAAAGCAAAATTTTCTTTTAGATCAAGAAATATGCAACATTGCGTCATTGTTGATCACTTATCATATGACTTCGGAAATTCGGCCTTTAGTTTTACTTTTTGGGAACATTAAATTAAATGATAACATCACAAATTCGATAAATCGAACGATTATGGCTAAATACTACTTTTTATTTAAGCTCTTTAATTGCAATTGCATATATAGGATCGGCTTCTTTTGCTATGAATTTGAAACACGATGATAAAATTGTAAGTTTTGAAAATTTTTAATAGGATCAGTTCATTGTTATTGATTGGAATAAAGATCGAAACATAGTTTTTTTTTTTTGTTTTGTCATATTTGATTCGTATTGATCAACCAATAAAATTTAATCATATTTTTTATATTATTTTTTATAATAAACTATAACTGATAATGTAACATGTGAAGTGGACTACGATCTACCAAAATTCACTTTAGAGAATTTACAAAAATTAGTAATTTTTACGACACAAAATTGCGATAATAGTAACGGAAATAATAAATATCCATCTTCTATGTATTTTAAATCTTCTATCCCTTCCTCTTCTACATCTTCTAACGACTGAAATCTCTCGAAATTCTATTATACATCGAAAACTTCAGGTTTATTATATGTCAAAAAATTTTTTATCAAAAAAAAAAAATACGGTTTTGATACTAAATTACCGACATTTTGTAAAATATTTTTTACTTTTTTTCACAAACACAAATTATTATTAAGATCTTATTATAAGATATAATAATTAAACTTTAATATATACATATACAGTATATACTGTATATGCGTTAAAAGTAGAAATTTGTTGAATGTTCTTTTTAGGTAAATTCGTGTAAAAGTTGTTAACGATCTCTTCTATTTTATTCACTTTACTAGAAAAAATTTTAACGCAATCGCTTGACTCTTTACAGTCTGGACAAATGTTACTGTTAAGAACAATTTTCTGAACATATGGAGGCGTCCCGGAGTGTCCTTATTTTGTTTGACATATTTTGCAAGTTTTTTTTTTTATTTTTTATTTTTGTTTTTCTCTTAGTGCATAAGGCTCATTTTTTTTAAAAATTACAATTCATCCAAGAAAATTTCAATGATTTATTTCCCTGGAGCAAATTATTACACTGATCCAACCTATCAGATTTCTTATTTAATCTGTAACAGGGGCTATGAGCTATTTCGGGCATCGCCATCTATATTTACCATAAGACTGACCTTGTGTTATTCCCTTGTTTCAATATGATAGTAATATCGTAAATAAAAAATTTATATTCATTTGACCGTTTTAGTAAGATCGCTAGTATTCACATATACAGTATAGTCAAATACGTGTATTAATCACATATGCTAAGACAAAATATATGTTGAACTCAGTTGTAATATTTTTTTAAATTATATTTAGGGTCTTCATTCTCCTTGATTGGTACTTATTTGGTATGGCCTGCACTAAACTTCTGTTATAAATCACGGAATCCCTAAAATAAATGTTGATTTGTCATTGTTTGTTACATCAATCAACTGAAATGTATTAACTTCAATTTTTTATCTATTTGTATAAAATATTATAGTAAAGTTTTATCTATGAGGGCAATTA
Organism: Oehlia diaphana; assembly: GCA_003833135.1. NCBI lineage: Eukaryota > Fungi > Glomeromycota > Glomeromycetes > Glomerales > Glomeraceae > Oehlia > Oehlia diaphana. The sequence continues at coordinate 221,554 of QZLH01000008.1, forward strand.
AATAATCATCTTATAAATATTAATACAAAGTATATATTTGTCTAGACTACATTTCACCTCCATTTCGCCGAATTCCATTTGGACATTTCGCCGAAAATGGTAGTGTCACGAGATATTTTTTTATATATCGATATTGGTTACCTTAAACAATGTCTAATTAAAATACGATTTATCAAAGAAGAAAAATTACATAAATTAATAATTTTTCGACTCAACATTACAATAATGATAATCAATATCCATCTCTAATGAAAATAGTGACAATCGTTTGTCTATAGGCAAAATCGATTCTCGGGTAATTAGAAAAAGTATTTTTTCTTAAATATATTTTAAAAATAATTTTATCACAATTTATTTTATACATTATTAGATTTATTAAGAGATTATTTAAGACATTTAAAATTTTATGATCAATATTTTACGTTATAAAATCATTTTTGTGGTTTGTGCATTCATCTTTCCTCAATAAGTTGGTTTAATCGACACTTTTCTCATTAAACAAATAATAAATTATTTTACGATATATTACGAATAATGTGTTTTTTAGCATTTGGCTCTAGTTTCTGATGGTCTAGTTTTATCATCTTTGATTACTATTAATAACCAACTTAATATATTTTCCTTAGCCCTAACTTGTAATTTACAACCAAGTTCATATACTAGGTAAGGTGCAGCCAATTACTATTGTCTGATTTGTCATTTCAGGGCCGGAATTATAATAACGCCGGCCAATAAAAACGTGAATAAAAATGTCTATATATTATTATCACGTGAGAATCTGTTTGTTCGCACGTGGCACTTTGCATATTTGCACAATATTTTCTGGTTTCCGTTCCAACATCATCGTAATCGACCTTTGCTATAAGGTTATTTCAATTCTGATGTATGAGCTAACAAGAACAATTATTTTCCAATGATGAATAAAAAAAATGGAATGGAAAAGAAGGTAAAGTTCTTATAAATTATTGCAAATAAGAATGTAAAGTAAATAAATAGAAAAAATTATAAATCTAAAAAAGAAAGCTTCAATGTAGGCTGAATACGCTCTCTATTGCTTCAGTAATTGAGCCCTAAAAAATTTACCAAATCAAAAAAGTAGCGTAGTTAATGATCGTTCAGCATTCATAATCTATCAAGGTAAATTCAAACTCTTACGATCAATTAAAGGATTTTTATTCGTCATTTCTTTTCATAAAATCGCCGGTTCAGTTCTCTTTGAAAATGATTCAATAACTCATAACAACTAATAAAGAAACTTAAACTTTTCTACCGGAAACAATAAGAATATGGTGGAAAAATAGTGAACAAGAAGCATGAACAATAGAAAAAAAGTTTGAAATCAACAAAATTGCTTTTAATTTATACAAGAATATGATACTATTTATTTATAGGCAATTGTTACAATGTTCACAAAAAATATTTTTATTTAATTTAAAGGTCGTATTTATTTAAATATATTTAATTAAAACATACAGCCTTAGGCTTGCGTCAGGGTCTTTAAAAATCCTCAAATTAATCAAAAATCCTTAATGTTACATGTTTAAATGACTCCATATAATGAGATTTCTTATTAATTTATATATGAGAAGGATATTCAAGAATCCTACCACTAAAATAATTATTGTTGTGCCCCAAGTTGACGATTGCCCCAAATCAACGATTGGCCTAAATTATCAGCCCATCTTTATAATGCCTTAAGAATTTTCAAAGCATTACTTTTCACATATAGTAATCATCGATGATTTATCGTCAATTTGGGGCATATTGAGTTTGGGGCACAACATTATGGAAAGCTATGGAAAGCCGTCCTTGACAAAAGGTTGATGATTTTTCATCATGTTTCCTAATACGGAATATTAATTAACCAAAAATGTCTTACCAAGCAATTAGAAATTTTTTTTACAAACTTAGAAATTTACCGATTTTTTAGGAGATTTTGCTATCACACCCATAAAATTTTTTTATGAAAAAAATTAAAAGCTGATCTTTTTAAAATATAAAGTACCCAATTTCTGTTGAAAAAAAAAATAAAGAACTCTATTAAAAAAAAAAAAAGAACCTGATTTTATTAAAAAACCAGAACCTAATTATTAAAAAAATATAGGGAAACGGAAACCGTTATGAAGTCTGGAGCAAATTTTATATTTTTTTTATTAAGGTTAGCTATCAGTGTTAAACAGGTTACTACATTATAATAAAACATTTGTTAATTTATTATTTAAAATTATATAAAGTTCTTTTTGGTTGATCGTTAAAAAAAATTGTAATATAAAATTCTTTTTAATTGATCATTAAAATTTAAAATATAATTGTAATTTACTATCTATTGTATAATAAACAAATAATAAAATAAATAATTGTTTTTTTGCCGTTTGAATTTACTGTAAAGTTATATTTGCAACTGTTGTATTCATGTATTTGCTATTTGGCAAAATGGATGTTCACCCCTTTGTGATATTCTTCGAAAATGCAAAAACAGAGGAAATAAAACACTAAATCAATGGCAACAACATAGAACGTGATAGAATATCTAAGCGTATTAAAAGAGCAGCTGAAAATGCGCAACAATGTGAGGAGCGACTAAGTACTAATAACTGTGTACGAAAGTATTGCGAATCTGACCAAAAACTCTCCCAATTTTCAGTTTCGTCAAAGATTGATAAATTGTCTAATAATCTCTGTCTCTTTTGCAATGCATACATTGTCTTTAATTTGGACAAGAATGAAGCATCGGTTACGAAATATTACTATAATGGACAATATGGCGAATGTCTCATATGGAAATGTTTTGATATAGACTCAAAAATTCTAATTATGATATAACTGATACATTAATATTTTTATTATACATATGAATGCTTCCCATTCATTGAGATTGCGCAAGCCCTATAAGAAATATGTATACGGAAAGGATACGTTTTGTATACATTTTATGTACGTTTCTATAGATTCCGTATATAAATTCCGTATATTTAATAAGTAATTCATTTTTGAACATTTTTTA
>QZLH01000008.1:253263-284389 GCA_003833135.1 Oehlia diaphana
AACAGGTCAAAATGCACTTAGTATATGTTTATTTGGAAGGTTTTATATATAATAAAGAGTTTTATTTAAAAAAAAGAAAAATCTCGAAAGTCACGTGATTCTACCCTATCGTGAAAAAGGAAAAAGTGATGTTAGTGAAAGAGATAAAAACAAGAAATTTTTACAGTATAGTATAATGCTTCCTGAACGGATAAATCTTAGGATTTATCCGGATCCATCCTAATTTATATCTGATTAATTTTTGAACGGTATTCGGATCTAAAATTTGTGAAATGGAGAATCCTATGAATAATTCAGATTATACTCGGATTGTCTATGATACTGAAACTGTGAAAACTGCTGAAACTAGTTTCAGCAGTATCATAGATAAAACTATTTGGATCGCTTTTTATTAAGAATTGATAATATTGTTCATATTCCATAAATTAGAAATTTCTTTATTCTAGAATAGTAGTTCGGATTATCCTGGAAATAATCATCCGGATTACCCGCTATCCTATTTAGACAGGATATTCGGATTTAGAATTTTCAAATGAATTGTCCATAGGATGATAGGGAAATATCATATATAAATATATCCGGTGAAAAATTATAAAAATATTCATCTAAACTAAGGTATCAAATAAATTCTAAACTACTTTTTGATCCCCTCGTTTCTCTTCCCACAGCGACTATTCTTATGATGCCTTGTACTCTGTAAATAATTTTATCCGTAATTTCTGTGAATATGATACATTTACGGGAATAATATGGAATAAAAAAACATGGATTAAATTGCCGGTAAGCCATTCATGTCAATACATAAATTTTTTGGCGTTTCTCTTCCTTTCTTTATAGCATCACTCTTCTTAGCATGCATGTATATATACCGTATATATATATATATATATATTTTTCCAAAAATAAAAGCTCACGTAAATACTGCTTTACTACTAACCGATTATATGATTTATCTAACCAATACTCTATTATTTCAAACATTGAATTAGAGTAATAATAAACTACTGCTAATAATACTATCGGTTTAAACTATATTTTATAATCTCAAGTTAACTAGTATTACAATTTGTTATTTAAATGTCATGTGTCACCTATGAATCTTAACCGTGTTTAATAAAGAATGTAAAAAAAATGAATTGTTTTCTTTAAGTTCGTTATAGAATTTCATTAAAACATATATTAATAAAGTGATCAAACCTAATTTTGTAATATCTAAAAATTATCCAAAGAAAAAAAGAATTTGAGTCTAGTTCTCTTAAAAAAGAATTATAAGAATAATATTTCTACACAAGAAATCCTATTTATAATAGGAGATTATTTTTAATCAAATAAGATTACGCATTGAATCTGAGATGAAATGAATTATGAATATATATTGCACGCTTTATTTTCTTTATGCCAAATACACCGAACACCAAAATAAAATCTTTCCATTTGAGAAAATTATTATTAATGATGACATTTTAGATTAATGATTGTAAGTTATATACTTATCAGGATCATCCATCATACAGCTATCATTTTAGTATATTAAAATCATACAATTTGTAGTTAAAATGAAATGATTCTAATAAAAAAAAGTTCTAGACATTTATAAGCTTATTAAATGTATGAAGTTTCTATAAAAAAGAATTCTAAAATTCTAATAATTTTTAGTTATGGTTGATAAAAGAACCTGATTGAAAACATCGTTTAAAGGAATATTCTTATCTTAAGCGTATACCGTATGTGTTTCGCAAGTATTCCTTTCTATGTGGAAAGGTGTTACGTGCTAAAATTATAATATGCGAAAGGAACAATGAATGTATGAATGAATGAATGAATGAATGGTTAGATATAAATATATTTTGAAGAAAATTATTCTTAAATATAAATTTCAATGAAAATTAAAAAATTCAGAAGTTAAGAATTCAAATAATGTATACTCTTTTCAATTGTTTATTGTTTTATAAATAATATTTATACGTTAATCAGGTATCAGATATCTTTCTTTTAAAACCTGTTCAATCATGTTATAGATCAATTTATTTATCCTAATTAAAAATTCAGTTATTCACATACCCTTTAAATATATATATTACATAGTACAGCGGGTTTATCAAAACAACCATCTTTATTATATATACTAGTCTAAACAATGACGCCGAGACACTTTCATATGTTTATCATTGTCTCAGCTTCTTTTAATTGTGTACCATAGTATGAAAATACAATATCCTACTCAAGATCTTAAAATGAAACAATGGTGATGTTTTTTTAGGTGCCATCGTACACTCAAATAACACAAAGGGTTAGAATTAGTTATCTTAGGCCGATAATTGTTTAAATGTAGCCATTGTCGAGCTGATTTCAAGTTATCTAATAACAATACTATTGTCTTATCAAATCAACGATAACCATCATGACGTAATTATAATAATCCACCTATGGATAAAGCACAATGAAAAACTTTTTATAATGAAGTTTTATAATTCCTTTTTTTGGGCATTTAAGGATTTTGATGATCATTTATTCAAAAGATCATCATTTATACTTAGCCTCACATTTTAACCAAATTAGGTTAACAAATTTTTTATAAAAGACACACATGTGAAAATCTATTTTATAATAAAGACTATTTTAGTTCTATTAACGGTTACTGTAAAAACATAAACAGAAGTTGTTTAATTTTATTATGGCATATTAAAAATGGCATTTTAATATAATACTATCTGCATATTTTTATACTACTGCTTCCATTTGTCACATTACTGTCATAACTCAAGACAGTCATTTTTTTAATATTCGGCTGGGAATATTTTGTTAATATCATCTTTATAAGATATTAATTGTTTTTATGCATATATGCTATATATAATAACAAATGATTTCTTTATTTATTGAAAATTAATAATCTTGAATAAAAAGACAAACGCTACACAATGTAAACGCGTACCTTTTTTTTTATATAAAAAGGGCTATGAAAATATTTACTTAAATTATCTCGTTACTCGCAATATATATATATGATGTCGCATAAACAAAGTAGGACGCATCCTTATATTCAAAAAATAAATCTCGATAATAACAAAAGAATTAGGAGAAAACCCCAAAGACTTTGTTATAATTGTAAAGAAACAATTGATTACGTTAAATTAGTTTCTAACAAAGTAAATAAAATTGAAGAAATTGTAAACAATTTTAAAAATCTTCAAAAGAAACCCGACAAACTTTCTAAATTTAATGCAAAATTTACCCTAAATAATGTACCCTGTGAATTGGAATACGACCTATCGAGCTTTACTTTAGAAAATTTACAGAAGCTTGTTACAATCACTACACAATTTTACAATCCTAATTCTTCTTCAAGCGACAATTCTTCTGAATCGTCTAACTAAAAAATGAAATACGAACTTTACTATTCTTTCTCATTGGCATTCGAATAACTATTACAAATCTGATAATTGGCAATCATCTTCGAATATTTAATTTTTTTTATTTTACTTTTACTTCGTTTTATTTGTTATGAAAGATTTTTCTTTATTCTATTCTATTTAAACGACTTTTAGAATAATTTTTTCGCTATTTTTGACTTGTGTAAAATAATTTATCGTTAGTATTATATTTTCGTTTCAAATTTATTTTTTCTTAATCGAATTTTTTTGTTATCGTATTCGGAAAGAGACTCGAATTAATAATAATAAAATAATTAATATTAATAATTCGTATTTATTAATCATTCAGCTTTGTAACATTTTATCGGATTCAAACCGATTCATTTTTATTCTTTGGATACAAATTGTAAACATTAATCTTTAGAGCAATGGTGTCATTTGCCCAATTCGGAATTTTCCTCCGTATCTTTAATAATTAATAGAAATTTTTGTAGTTGTGCAACTGTATTGATATGGAATCAAACTCTTTCGGGCATTACCGTGTCTTATGTTCCTATTAAATCAAAGATCAAATCATGAAATTTCTTTCTGATAACAACAAAATGTGGTTGTTACCATATTTAATATTTACTTGCTAAATCATTGTCTTGCCCTTTACTTACCTAAAAAGCAGAAAAACTCTTGGAATCATAAATTTTGTAAGATCAATTTTACTTTTTAGAAGTGATATACGAGGGTAATTGCGATTAATCCTTAATACATAATTCTAAGAGCGGACATAATTTTAGGAATGGAGTGAAATGATGATTTCCGGTTGTTTCGACCCACCGATTGCAGAATGAATGCATTATCTGTTATATTCTAAGCTCATGCATTCTGAGTATAATAATTTATGACGCATGCTAAAATATTACGCATTCGATACTTTAAGTAGGACAAAATTATAAGGTCATTGATTAATTACGGAGTATGATTGATCGGATCCGTAGACAGAATTACAATTTCTTTTTTATCGAGGGGATGACACGTATCACGAGAATTGTATGTTTTTTATTTACGTACTTATTTATGGTTATTACTAATTAATTATTTGTAATAATAAAAATGAGAATCTATTTAACACTTAAATTTAGATGTTCATTTGAAATTTATTGAATATTTATATGCAAACTAGTAATAAAATCTTATTGAATATAAAAGCATGATATTTTTCTTGTCCGTATTTAGTTAAAAGTTTTTTGTAAAATAGAATTATAAATTCAGGCGATCATTTCTAAAAACATCTTATTACAAATTCATCCATAACGTAAATAAAGTTTTTACTCATTATAAAATGATGTAAACTCTAATAGCATTCATCGAATTACTAATGTTAAAAAAGGTGTTTCTTATGTCGTATAAGAAACTAAAAAGTAAATCTTTATTAAATAATTTGTCACGCAACCTTGTATGTGCATGTACTAAGCAATATTATGCACTAATTATTAATCAAAAAATACCAGCGGTTCAAAAAGACTTTTAATGAATCAATATCGAATAGAAAACGGAATTGTGTAGCAATCAAAGTCATATAATCACAACACGTTTGTCAAAAAAAAAAAAAAGAAAAGAAAAAAAGATCGAAATAATAACGCAGTGATATCATGACGTTGTGAATTCTATCTTCCTTTCCATCTTTTATCTAAGATAAAACGAATTTGATTAAAACATTTGTATATACACAGTGAAATTCGATATACCACGGATGGTTCCATTATATCGAATTTCACTGTGTAATGTGTCGAACCTGTTTAGTAATTTCTATCCTATCAACTAACCTTATTTGGAAATCACTTACCATTTTTATTTCACTTTCGTACAAATAAAACGGAAATCGTTTCCTATTTTTGAATTATCACTTTCTTTTTTTTGACAATTTAATTTAAAAAGGTACGCATCAAAAATTTAGCTTAGTAAAAAGTAGGCGAGTAGTAAATTCATTATTTTTTGATTGGTTCGGGATCCTAACAATATTAATAATAGTTAAACATAGAGATTTAAAATAGTATGAGATCTAAATAAGGGTTTAAAGATATGTAGTACTCATTTTTTTCATATGGGTTCTTCAGTTATCAAAAAAAATATCAAATGGATCCTATTAAAAATTTATCAAATATACCATTAAAAAAATTATCGCAGGGCAATTGACCGATATTATTTATTATATAAGGTATACTTGATAATAGGATAAAACAACACATTATTGTATGAGTGTGGATAAAATGGCGCATTATTGTATAGGGTATAGGATAAAACGTCTGCGCCGGTTTATCCTATTATTAAGTATATTACATACAATAATTACATTGTCGTTTTGTAAAAGTATAAAAAAGTTTATATATAAATGTTTATATAAGTTTACTATAAATGATCCAATAATATGTATTATCGTGGATATGATATACAATATGGCTAAATATAATTCCATTTATCGTATAATATAGTTTTATTTGTATTTGCGTACATTATTGATCTGCATTAGTCGTACGATAATACGAATGTACGATGATATTCTGCATCAATCGTATGATAATACTGTGTATCAGATATTTACGGTGTATTTATATTGGTTGTCACGAAATACACATAAAATATTATATAAAAAAGAAAAAAAAAATATCAAATGGATCTATCAAAAAAAAAATTATCAAATTATGTATTTCATCCATTAGATCATTATCAACATCAAAATTAAACATTTGTGCAACACTGTTATGATAAAATCTCCTTCCAATAAATATTTGTTTCTTATTAACTGTAATATTTGTGTGTAATTTTTTATATACTATAGAAATTTTTATTGCATGTTCTCTTTCCTATTTTTAGAAAAGAAAAAAAAACCATTTTTTTGTACAATTTTTTTTCATCTTTGGACCAATCATAGATTCTTCAACCTTATTAGCCCTGTTCATTTCCGGTCGGTTGCATGGGATTTTGTTGTACAAAAATTAACCAATAAAATTTTTTTATTTTCGATCGCAAATTGAACTGCTTTAGATTGAAATTAAGTTGAAACTCCTTATATTGATATATATTTTTTTCTTAAGTGTCACGTAAACAGAAATTATTGGTTATTTTTTGGCGTTCGACCAAAAACCCCCAAGTTGTACAAACTGATCAGCCCAATCAAATTAGCTTAAATCTGACCGAAAAATGCGATATGAACAGTGATATTGTGTTAGATTCCTATAAAAAATTTTCTGAGTAAAATTCCGATAAATGATCATTTTTCTAGTTTTCATTTCAAAAAATACTCCGATATGTGATCAATTTTCTAAAAAATTTTTTATAGGGGATATTTTTGATTGCTTGAAATGATGCACAATTAATGTACATTTGCATAGTGCTGCTATAAAATGTACACTATCACTATCAGAATTAACTTTAATATTTCCCTGCATTAGGGATGGCAACGGTCGGTCATGGTCGGTCATCGGTCGGTCATAACAGGTCAAGAACCTTTGACCGACCGATAACCGCTATGGCTGACCGTTTGACCGACCGGTTTGACCGATCATTATAAAAACATTTTCGCAGCGTTTTTAGTAAGGCAATTAAAAAACGTTGCGAAACGTTTTTTTTTTTAATTAAATTATTAATAAAAACGTTTTCGCAACACTTTTTTGTTAAATTATTAATAAAAAACGTTTTCGCAACGTTTTTTGCAACGTTTTTTTAATTGCCTTAATAAAAACGCTGCGAAAATGTTTTTTATAATGATCGGTCAAACCGGTCGGTCAAACAGTCTTGACCGACCGATATCGGTCATGGTCATGACCGGTCATAATCGGTTAATGACCGTGACCGTTGCCATCCCTAGTTGAGCGGGCGGACACGAGTAGTATATAGTCACATAAAAAAACATTTCCTAAAATTTATTTTAAAATTTTTCTTTAATTGGCAGTTGGGAGAATTATGTCCAGACTGATGGTAATAGTACATTTTCTACACTTTGATCTATTAACTTTACTGGGGTTGTATTTTTCGCATATCGGCATATCTTTGTAATTGGACCTAAATTAAGGCCCCAAATTACTATTAATGTGATTACATATAATCATATACCGTAATAACTATCATCTCCTCATTATAAAACCCATCTCTATTCAAGGGTAAATTATATAGAATATACCTGATTAATATTTTCAAAATTATAATAAATTATAGTTTTTTATTTATATTTTAAAAGGTAATATGAACCACCCTACAGCTTTAAAGTATTCTCACATCTCCAAAACTATAGATTCAAGGCTTATAAAGTAAGTTAATTCATATAGGAACAATAAAAAATGATGGATAATGCAAACAATTTAATATTCTAACTTTATAAAATAATTTTAACGCCTGTAGCAGTCTTGACTTAAGAAGCTTCATATTTAACTGAAATATTTTCAAATCAGCTTAAAAAAATGTTTATTTTTTAATATAACTAATAAGAAAAGGTCAATAATTAATTACCATGTTGTTTCTATCATACAATTATCTAGGATTTAATACTTATTAGAAGGGAGAGTTTTTTATATTTTACCTATCATTTTTATGTTGTAATTAAAGATTAATTTAAACATTATATTTGTGGTCTCAACTACTGTATATGGCGGAATCATTGCTTGAAATTGTGAAATTGCGTAGTAATAACAAATTTATGTATATTTTTTTAAAGTAAAATTTGATACATATTTATACATACAGTATTTATATAAGAAATTATTAAAAGTAAATTTTGCATTAAATCTAAAACCTCATAAATATGATTGCATTGAAAGTGCTAAATCAGATTATATACTATTTAAAAAAAAATCTTAAATTTACTCATACTATCATACTATTGTACAATAAATACAGGTTGCATATTTAGTAGCTAAAACATTAAAGTATGAACATTTAAAGAAAAATCATATAAAATTATATCATAATTTGTAAATTTCATAAAGTATCTGAATAAAAATATATAGACCATATAAAAATACTCGTGAATAATACTATAATACTGTGTTTATGATGAAATAAAAATTAAAAACATAAATTTTCACGAATATTATCCAGCATCGAGACGAAGTTTCTAAAAAATAATTTACGGCATATTTATCAGCGAAACAATGAAGAGGAGGATACTGAACATCCAGTAGGTAAGATTAAAGATTCGAAATTGTTGTTATTATAAAAACTCGTTCCGTTAAAGAAATCATCTTCAATGGGATTATTCGTAATTTGTGGCGTGGCCATTCGAGCGATTCGGTCAATGGTGGTAGAGTTATTTATCGGTCGAATTTGTGCAACGCGATTTTGGTTTATATCGATATTATTCACATTATTTGTTATATTAACAAATCGGGACGTCCTGCGTTGTCCATTATTTCTTGATGACATTGGAAGATTTTTATTTTGCGATATTTGTAAAAATTGATGGAAATTTTGTTTTTACTGAAGGAATTTTACAGAGCATTTTATAAGGAAAATCTCACATATTATCAAGTTTTACAGATATTGGTTACAAGATAAATTAATAAAAAATAGTTAAGCCACACACACCTTTCCCTTTATTATTGAGCGAGTTATTCTTTTAATTAAGTATTTAATATTATGTAGACAAACTATCAATTTTTTTTTATCAGTCGTATTAATTTAACTAAATTCGGATTTAGTTTTATCAAAGAAATCTGTAACATTCCACCTCGGTTCGCACACACGAAGCATTGCTTACGTTCTATCATTCTTCAATTCTAAAATAAGAATAAGGCACACAAACTTGAGTGAAATATTCAAATGTAAAATATTTTCCATGTTTAGATTTGGTTAGTTGGATTTCGATATACTGTATTTCAAAGATATTATTTACTTCCGCTATTCCGATATCAAGATTTTTATTTTTTTATTTTTTTATTACAGGAGCAGATTAAATGACAACTTTAGCCTGTTTTACAAACCGGTTTTAATAGGACAACCAGGCTTGAGCCTCCTGGGAATTTTCTGGACATTTTCCTGAAATTCACAATATCTTAGCGTCGACATCCGGACATTTTCTGGACACTTTCGACGACAATTTCTGGACAATTTTTTTTTATAGAGGCGCGCGAAGTAAGCTCATAATAAATAAACCGTTAATTCAGTCTTAATTCATATTTACGGGTACCTCGATTATTTTTGAAAATTTTTATCAACTTGAACTTGAAAGAAACATACCAAGTGAGAATTTATTTTCTAATTAATATCACTGTCATCATTATTCGACCGTGTATTATGTGTAGTATAGAGAACAATAATTTAAACATTTACCGGTTTTATAAAACGCTTATTATTTTACAACTGATTTTGATAATGTTACAAAGATGGTTTAATGATTAATATGCGATGTTTTCGATTTTCTTTTTTAAAATAAAGCAAATTAATTGAAGTCCTGCTTCTAAAATATCTCTACAAACGTTGCGTGATGAAAAGTAGTTTTAGACGTTACATAAAAAATTTCGAGATGAAAGAAATCAAAGAATCATGAATGATAGATCGTGATATTTGTCTTAATATGGTTTCATATATATAGTAAACTGTTAGATATTTATCTAGAAAAAGATTTGGACATGCGGAATCATTTAAAACCACTTTACATTCAGTTAGATTGATTTATTATGTATTCTTTCAGAATGTAATTGAATATACTGACCTTAACTTAACGTTAAATGTAACTCGTTAAAACATTCTCCGTTTCATAAACAAGAGAAATATTTCATATTGTTGATGAACATTTTTCTTTTCGAGTATTTAACTAAAGATTTAATCCATACAAATAGATTTGGGATACGATTTATTTAAAATAAAAAAAAATTGTATGTTTAATATCTAAATATATTATTAAATATGTTGGTTATAAGCCAACTATTTTTTTTTTATACTTTTTATTTGGATAATCCGGGCCTTACAGATGGTATCAGCCAGAGATCCGGAATGTAATCTAGACCGAGGGTAGAAAAGGGGATCATATTTTAGTACTGTATATAACACCGGCAAAGAGTATTATAATGTCAGTCAACCTCATAATGTATTTAAAGCGCTTATTTTCGGATAAATTACCGAAGCTAATATTAAATGATAAATCATTCCGTCTTTAGATAAGAATGAGCTTAGCATATTGTTTTTGGTTGCAACAGAACATGAAAACATGTGTTATCAAAAGTGGCATTTCAACGAACTAGAAATTGGAACAGGTTAAGATTAATCTTAACCTGTTAATTACTGGGATAACTAATGCAGGTTGTAATAGAGATGATCATGTGTTATTAACATCTTTATTTATGATTTGATGAGAAAATCTAATATTTTGATATGACGATAATGAACCTTAAAAAATTCATCTGAAAGTAATCATCATCACCATTATCTATATTAAAAGAATATATAATATTCTTCAATTCTAAGTTTTCTTATCATCTCCGAATTCATTTTACTTTGAACAACGCAAGATCCGTTGATAAAAAAACCAGGCTGTTATTTTTTTTTTAGGATCAAAAAGTATAAAACAATATTACTCGATGTTGTGTTTATTTATTTAAGTTGGTGTATCCACGAGAGAAAATTCCAATTATGGCATTTGTGTTCCATTTATGGATAATGTACGAAGAATATACTGTGTAATTTGCTGTTAATGAAAGAACTTATAATCCGACTCGTTAGGTTTGAATAAGTGTAAAAACGCTCAATAAAAGGGTATGGTTAATTTCACTGACAATCACTTCGCCGACAAACGTTTCACAGATAGTCATTTAATTGACGGTTCATCTTGCCAGTGCCAAAGCTATTTTTAAAGTAACTAATTTAGTTTTTTGCTCATCTGAAATAATAAAAATGGCAAATAAAAAAAACTTGAGGCTATGTACTGTACATATTAATAATTACTAATATGCGATAATAAAAAATTTGAGGCTTATTTACTAAATTAGGACTATTATAGGTAGACCATATAATGATCGTCGCCAACCACTTTGTGGCAAAGCGCCTAGATTCTCACACATAATATGCGGCTTTTTATGGCAAGCCGAAGCGGACAAATCTGCGCCTATTTTCAACAAAATTTACCGCTTGTTTAACATTATTATGCGATTTAGCATTTAATAAACACATAATTTAGTGTATCACAAAATATTTAATATTTTAAGAATCTGGACTATGATTAAATAACACAAGAAATAAGTAAATTTCTTGTTTGTAATACAGGAAAATGGAATAAACTAGGAAATGTGGAACCGTTGTAAGTCCGGAGCGAAAAACTAAAGTTTGCGATCTCATTGGGTTACGATCACGTGGACAAAGAAATTCACGTGAACGATTTTTTTTCATAGTACGTAGATATATATTGTCCTTCGCTCCGGACAAAATTTCGATGTATAAATAAACGCTTATTATATTATAATTATATGCTTATTAAATGCTAAAAGTCGCATAATAGGTGTGAAATAAGCGGTTATCATGTTGAAATAGGCGCAGATTTGTCTGCTCTGGCTTACCATAAAAAAGTCGACCCGTGTTTTATATTCCATTTTTTTCCCATAAAAAGCTCATATTTCCAGAATTAATTTACATGTTTTGAGTCTTACTTGCCAAATTTATCAATTGGCTATAATTTGTTAAAATTAATAAAAAGGAAATCCGTTGAAAAATTGAGTAATTAATAAAACACTTGTACTTTGCTGTGGAATCATGTTCGCGATAAGCCTCGATGTGTTTACATTATTAATGGGTATGTTAGGTCGAAAATGTCTTCTTACAATTCTTTGTCTTCTTAGTTGTTTCTGTCTTTTTAAGAAGGCATTTTCATTTGTATAACGTATTTTAAAAAATAATATGCGTATATTAGGAGGACGCGTTAAAATCGGGACATTGCTTAATTGTTTTTGCCCTGTTATTTAAACAACTATATATTAAAAATTTTGTAAAAGAAATAATCTAACCTATTGGCGTTCATGAAAGTAGACCTTAGTCACATTTACATAAAATTATGCAAATTTTACCAACCAATAATTCACCATCTTTGATTATATTACACAAAACAAATCGTGCCTTTATCCTTTCTTTTTCGAAACTAATAAATGAAATATTCTCTCTAGTTAGAAAGTGAAATCTTTTATAATGAATATTCGGTAGTTAATGAAAATTATACACTTGTTTCAATAAAAAAAAAATCAATCGATATATACAAAAAGACGTACGATATATATATGTAAAATTCTAACAATACATTCCTCTTCAATATGGCTGTGTTTTTTTTTATCGCTCACTCTAGTATCTTATCTATGTTTTTACTACTTAACAATTAACCATAATTGAAAATAAAAAAAAAATGCTAATATCTCGACAAAAATAATCGTAACAGAAAATAATACTATTTGCTTATATGAAACTAAATGAAATATCCGATATTAAAAAAAAATAAGAAGTTCGTTTTACATAATTTTAAATTTTTTAATAAACTTATTGTTATATATAGAATAAACCTTAATAATCTTATAAGAAAAGCTTATATATAATCTTTCGTATGCGTGTGTTTGTAATAGACTGATAGTACGTTAAAGAAAAGTATTTAAATGAAGAGAAAACCGGTCATATTCAGGTACGATTTTTTGCGTTAATTTTCTTTGATAGTTTCATCGTTTTTGTCGGAAGCGATAGAAGGAGGGATCATGAAATTTGCAAGTTTTTGTAAATTTTCGAGAGTGAATTGTGATAAATCATATTCCACCTCACACGGTATATTGTTTAGTTTAAATTTCGCATTAAATTTGGAAATTTTATCGACTTCTCTCTTTGGGAGATTTTTGAATTTATCGATAATTTTTTCGAATTTACTTACTTTATCAGAAAAAGTTTTAACACAATTACTCGTATCTTTACAATCCGGACAAAGTTTAGGAGGTCTTTTTCTAACTCTCTTGCTATTATTTAGTTTTATTTTTTGAACGTATTGCGATTTCAGTTCATTTTGATTTGAACGTTTTGACGACATTTCAAAATAAAATAACGGTTCATCTTTAATTACATACTCTATAAATGTAAAAACTCGTGAATACGTACATTTACGGTAATAACATGGAATAAAAAAAACCCGGAATAAATTTTTTATGGGACCAAATTAATAAAATAAAGTAATTCCCAATTATGGAATGAATGAACTAATTAAAGTAAATAATTCACTCTCGAAAAAAATTTTACCCAATTTATCCTTTGTAATTTAATTACCAATTAAATGACTGCCAGTTTAAACCTACCTAAATATAGTCGTTATTTCGTTTTTTTTCTTTATTTTCGTTATTTACATAAGATCCGATAAGTTTACATTTCATAAGCGTTAAAGTATAATCAATTGACTGAAATGATTCACTTATTATTAAATAAATATGTAATACATTAGGTCTATCCAAAAAGACTTTTTTGAAACAGTTATTATTTTACTTTTTTTGGACACAATAGATAATATAGATAATAAGTAATAAATTATGTGGATGGTATTATAAAAGGGCCTAATATAAAAAAGCGAAACAATACTTTTGGTATTCTTGGAAAGTATTTTGTATTTCTATTATTGTAATAATAAGATTCCATATTTTTTTGAATCAATGTTTTGGTGTACAATTTGACTAATATATCTACATAGATCTTTCAATTATATTTTTCTGTGATTTGGTTATTTATATTATACACATGAACAAAAAGAACATATAATCAAATAATATCTTGTATTCCAAACTTAAAAATAATTGATACATTTCTATTGTCATATTTAGGTTCGGTTATGGATTTTTCCCTAGGACATGATAGAATTTAGAATATAATATTCCGAATCTTCACTGCGCGTTACATTTGTTACATTTTATACGGACCGTTGCACATTGGTTATATATATTTAATGAATTTGATCGCAAAATGAATAATTATTACTCTTAGGTTTAAAGAGTGTAATACTCGGCTGTTTAGTATAAACAAATCAATATTCATTTTAAAAAGGGAAATGATTAATCTAGGTTCATTATATTACTAAATAGAAGATAAATTTTAATATGTCGAAGTTTTATGAGGTTTTGAAATTATTATTGATTTGTAATTTTATCTTGATTAAGGACATTGGCTGATTGGCTTAAACAATTTCTTTTTTGAACCAATTATAGATAAATAATTATTCTTTGATGATAAATTGTAATTATTTGAATACAAAGAAAATAAATCCAAGTGCTGTTTCATCCATGAACGGGTGCATGATTGTTTTTACAATAGGAATTTTGTTTGTTTTTTTTTTTTATACAACGACCAACCAAAAAGTGCTCTCATTTATCGCATTTACTAAGAATTAAGACTAAATAAGAATTATTAATATTAGAACACGTTAAATCAATAATTGATTCTAAATTAATCAACAAGCTTACCTTGTTTTACATTAATGGACATGATCATCATAAATTTTTTATACATACTGTCTATATTTTTACAAAATTATAAAGTCAAAGGAATTTTGATCGACAAATCGCAGTAAGACGTAAGTATGAGATTTAATGTTGAAAAATTTACGAATTTTTACAACTTAATCTAAATAAAATATTGACAACAGAATAATAATAAAAATGATATTTCGATACCAATTTAAATCTCCGAAGAGTATAGTGGCAGGTTTATCATTTCTATAAACCCCACATACAAATGTTATGTGACTCGAAAACTCTATAAGTAATAAAGCAATAAAATATAATTTCAATTCGATAAAATGGTAAATTAAAATAAGCTAAACAATTTCATCGGGTTTGGATTTTTTATTAAATTAAGTTGGTCATATACTCTTGTTAGATGTCTTTGACAATCATTAATGTACAGAAACGTAAATTGGCATAATTAATATCTAAGACGACTTATTAAAATAATTATTCTTGATTAAGGCTCGGCTTCTTATTTTTCCGTAGTAAACGGACGATAAAAGTATTTTTCTTGTATGGCATAAATTATTTAGAACTATTATAAATTCAAATACAACCAAATAAAAACTTCATGAGCAATAGATAAAATCAGAATAATCAATTATTAAATTTGCAAAAGAGAAAGAAGAGAAGAGAAAGAAGAAGAAAGGTATTACGAAAAATTAGATTGCGCTTTCATGTAAATACTTTGCTAATAAAAATTAGTTATAATAAATTAAATATTAAGCTAATATAAAAGAAATACCGACAGCTCATATAGATACGGTACTGAATTTGATTAAATATACTTGCTGAAGAAATATTTTTTTTTTATATAAGAAGCGTTTTTATGTATTTTTCACATTAAAAAAAAATTTTTTTTTTTTATTCTAGAAAGGTTAACTCGGAATGGTCAGTTAGATAAAAAGAAAATACAAGAGGTACAAAAATTCTATAGAAGATAACTAACTAAAATTGCTCGCCCAACAAAGGGCCCACCCTTCAAGGTGAAGATCGTGTGGATTTCTAAATAAAATAAATATGTAGAAAACATGTCATGTATTGTATGTCACGTTTTTCTTTGTACGTATGGTTGCATTTTTTACTATATTACATATACTATAAAAATGTACAGTACGTATTTTATTTTTTATTTTTATAACCATGTGAACTAGATTACAGAAAGATAAATAAGAACTATCTATAAAGAAGTCAAACGTTATCTAATACTTACGCTATAATCAAACCGCCCGAGAGCAGGTGCCACCCTGGTGTGAAAATGTACAGTACGTACTGTACATATCTAGGGGTTACATATGTATGATTTCAAAATCACGTGATCGTACATCCCTCATAAAAAAACCAAAAATTTTTTTTTCTTCAATTTTATAATAAACACATTTAAAAACTTAAGTCTTTTACACTTTATTAAATTAATAAACAAATAATCACTATTGACTATTATTCTTGAATTTTCAAATACACTATTATAAAATACTAATTACTTTATAAACATTCAAGCTAGCTTGATTGAAATTAATACTTAAGTAATTTTCGCCTGTAGCCCTGTCGAACAACTTTACTTGAGTTTTCTAAGCTAGCCAAAATACTTAAAATGTGCTATAAAATCGGAAAACAAATACGATAGCACATCGGCTGATTGGGGAAATTGGACCTTAATTGTTTCCCTAAACTATTAATGTTACGTAATCTGATTCTCTAAAAACTCAAAAAAAAAATTCTTTTTTTATGCGTTTAAGTCCTTTTTACTTATGTAGAATCGCGTCTAGCCCTCTTTTTATTATGTATATTATTTAAATCACGTCTAACCCATTGCCTCTCTTCCTAACCCATTGTCCCAAGTACTATGATCCGTCAAAATATTTATAGAGTATTGATGCGAGTATATAAAATTTTAGGGGATATTTTTGCGATCAGTAAGAGGGACCGTCATATCAATTGTCAGCCAATAAATTAAACTACGCCACTTAAATATACTTTTGGTGATCTTATTCTATATAGGGACTTCCTCTATCGGCCGATATGGGTAACAAGAGATCGGCACAAATTTACTAATAGCTCTACGCTCATTCTACGCAAACTCTGTATTGTTACCTTTTCATGTATTGTTCGGGGTCCTCGTCACACGCGTCATATATCATGCGGGGTATTACCGTACGGTCCGTACGCTACATACTGTACATAGGTGTATATATACATAACATCTTTTCTATATAATAAATCGTTATAAAACAAATACAGTCGGACCTCTATGTACTGATACTGTTTTTTGGGGGAAAATATATCGGTGTATCCAAATTAACGTTACATATACCGTCACAATACGGGCCAAAATCCAACTAATATTAGCATGTCATGTGATTTTGATGGAACCTTTATTTTAACTCTGGCCAAATTTATAGAAGTGTTGGCCCGAATTAATACCCGTGTGACCTAAAGTATCGGTATGTATTAATCAAAGACAAGTATCGGTACATAGAATATCGGTACATAGAGGTCTGTTAGATATAAACAGAATATTCGGATAAAATTTTTTTACATAGCCGTATTATTAAAATAATATTAGAATAATTTCTTTGCAGAATTCAGTGATGCACTGATTACTGTGTTATTACTAGTTGATAAGAAATGAAATAATCGTAAAATAAATTACGTTATTTTTATTGAAACCACAATAATATTAGTGCGGCTTTGACAGGTAAGAAAAAATATGAAAAAAATATACTCAAAAAACTATTTATATAATGCCGGTCAGTGGTTACAGAAGTAAATTTCCGTCTGGAATTATCTAAAAAGACCAGTACGAACAGTACTAATAGAGGTGGTAAACATATAGAATAGTATAAGCAATGACAATAATTTATCCGATATAAAGATTGTTTATTGATGATTTTAAACTTTTATTCATGCATTTAATTCAAAAAAATACTGTATTGTTCATAATCATAATAGATCACAAAAAAAAAAAAAAAAAAGAAAATTTATTTTTAAAATTTTTAATTTAAAAGCTTTTTTACTCAATTGTCGATACAATCAACTGTGCCGCAGTTCTTGTTTGGCAATTCTAAAACTTAATAAGTGTATAACTATTTGTTATTATTGCTCTGCTTTTCCGAAAAATTAAAAATTTCAACATATTTCACAAAAGAAATATTATACACCATGCTAATTAAATACTATCACTTTGTAGAGAAATAAAGGCCTCATTAAATCAACTAATTAACTAAGTGATTTATGCATGAACTTATTCTCTTATTTTATTAGAATAATACCATTACGTGCACCAAAAACGCTCAATATGTGCATATTGCGTTAATAATTTTGTGATAGACATTAGTTTTAGAAGCGAATTATGCTTTGTGGAGGTTAAATTGATACGACTAATCAAGCAAAAACTATGATAATATTCGGATACTCTCTCGTTTTACAGTAAGATACTAATTACAGTATATGTGCGTATATATATTAATGACTTATTAGAAGAATACTGTATTCGTTCAGGAATAGAAAAATGAGAAACTAAACTATATTAAATTAGGATACTTAAGGGATAGTAAAATTCTTGTCACATTCTGATAGGATGCAGTGCATTATTGCTATCAGAAAATCTAAAAATATTTAAGCCCTAAAAATTCCTTTGGTAAGGATTTTTAAGTATATTATATCCAAGCTTCATACAACAAAATTTCATCAAATAACACGAAAATACAAAGTCTTCCAATGTCATCAAGAAATTGTAGACAGCGTGGAACATCACGATTTATTAACGAAATCGCGTTTCACAAATTCGATTGATAAATAAAACTATTGATCGAATCGCCCGAATAACTACGCCACAAATTTCAAATGAAAATGACTTCTTTAATGGAACAAGTTTTTATGTTAACAATAGTTTCGAACATTTAATTTTACCTCTGGATTTTCGATAAACTCTTCATTGTTTCGCTAATATAATTTTCATAACATTTTCATACCGTAACTTTTTTTTTAAAAAAAAAAAACTTCGTGCTTTATAATAAATTGCGTTTCTAGTATGTCGTAAAAAATTGGTTTTTTATTTCATCACAAACACAATAAATATTATAGTAGAATGTACAAGATAGTGGTCTTTAGAATATTTTATTATAATTTATAAACCCAGTAAAAAGTCC
The DNA here is from genome assembly GCA_003833135.1 of Oehlia diaphana. NCBI lineage: Eukaryota > Fungi > Glomeromycota > Glomeromycetes > Glomerales > Glomeraceae > Oehlia > Oehlia diaphana. The sequence continues at coordinate 272,275 of QZLH01000008.1, forward strand.
TGTACTGAATTCATATGAGGTTTGTATTGAATTTATACATGAGCACGTTTGGTACAAAAAATTGGACCATAAATGGGATAAAATTAAAATAAATATGGCCAAATTTTATACCGAATGGGCTCATTTCATAATTGGCCTATATTTGGTACAAGAACTTTTTACTGGGAAATTATCATATGTTTTTATATAAGACTTTTTACAGTATATATTTGTCATTCAATGAACTTCGATTAGAGTAATTTTAAGTTTTTTTTTTTCTGTTTGATTTTAAAGATTTAAAATTTATACATATTGGAATACGATATATAAGATTTATTTTAGAGTTCAATTATTACCACGTTATTTTGCAACCTCGATGAATATATCCACCTTTACCGATGATCCTAAATCATCAAACGAAATGAAAGTACAAAAATTTTCTATTTGTATTTGTATTCAAATAATTTAAAATTATTCAACGACCTTTTTTTTTTAACTTACTTTAATATTTACTTAGCTTGTAAATAAAAATAGTTGCAAAAGCTTTTATTTTTAAGCATATTTTGGGATATTATCGTTTAAATTTATGTTTTGTACTATGAACAATACAAATTATAATTGGCCTTCTATTAAATGAGAAAGTTTCAATTAATAAACTGAATAAAATTTATAAAATTATTATATAGTTGAAAAATCCGTATTTAATATCTGAAAAGTGAGTAGTAAATAGTAATCAACCTTTTAAAGATAGTGTAAAATCTGTATCTATTTATCATAAAACTGGTCTCCGGTAACTAAATATGGAATATAACTTAAGGATGTTTATATAATAATACGTTCGATAAAGTTACAATAGTTTCTACGCGGATTTAAAATAGAATTATACGCAGCGCTTTCGAATGGTTATTCGTAATTTGTAACCGTAATCGATTGAATTAGAAGTTAGTGATTTTTTTTATTTCAATTCTAAAAAACATTTATACATTATCCAATAAATACATCCGCAGCAGTATATTATATCACGTATAAAACACATGAAATTTATTTCGTGGTTTGATTTGAAGTAATCTTTAAAAGACAAAATAGCCACAACAATTATTATTCACAGAAATAGTTTAGTTAAAATTCTCTTCGATATAGAATTAATAATAACGATTCGATGACGAATAACTAAAACAAATTTAAAATGATAACTGAATATCTCTAATGAAGAAAATAATTTAGTGACTAGTGACTCTGCAAGTCAAAATAACATAAGTTCGACAAAGGTTCAGTTTACTTATAATAAAAAATAAGTGTACTAAATAAGGCGAAGTAAAGTCTTCATTCCCGATATTCCCGATAAAAATTTTTCAGAAAAATGATCACGTGTCATTTTAAATCATATAAGCGAGGTACTGTATTTAATGATAATGTCAGTCAGCATTAAAAGACAATAAAACTCCGGTATTTATCTAAAAAAAGGAAAGTCTAGCTATATTGAGGTTATTATGTTATAACTAAGCACGTGAAACATTTGTCCGATAGATGTTCAATAAATTTTGGTTACATAATAAATTAGTTCGTCTTACGTCATAAAGTTTTAACAAACAAAGACGTAATCACTATTATTATTAGTTTACAATTTTATTATGAATTAGGCTTACCAATATTGTCATTTTGGTAATTTAGTAAGGTTCGTTTTTTGTTAGACCCTGTTCTCTATTTTGGATTCATTCTATAATTAGAACAAAATATTTGCATCTGACTAATACTATGGGTTATGTCTTGTGTCTTATGCAACATATGCTGTACAGTTACTGTATTTACCAATGATTATAAATCAAAATATTCCGTAAAATTCAGTAAAATCCAGGAAAGCCTTATAAATTCCCTGAATATGCTACATTACGAAAAACCTAAAAACCTGGAATTTAAAACCGACGGTCAACTCTTTTTTTATATATATAAAAAAAAAATACAAAATCTTAATTGTTAAATCGCGAAACTTTTACCCAACTATAAATTTACTAACAAAATACAACAATTCTTAATTTTTATTCTCAGTAAAAACAATTTCGGCGGCTAAACATATTTTAGCATTTAAATTCTAAATTATCCGAAAACAATACTATTATTTCTTTTTTTATTCAACTAAATAAAATAAAATCATGCATATGTGCATAATTATTATTGATTTCCGTTACATTTTTATAAATGAACGTTCTAGAAGTTTGTGTAGCGTTTTACAAATTTTATTTCCAATCATTTCAATCGTTTTGAATATGAAATTAATAAAAGTATATTTATAAATCGTATGGCAACAGGTTATGTTATGGCATGATTTATACTTATTGAAAAGTAAAGTTTTGTGTCAAATTAAATTGATGAAACCAAAAGTAAGATAGTTAGCAGAATAAACTATTTAATACACGGCATTAAATGTATCAAATATGACATAAGAAATTATTATTTAAGCATATTACAGATTTCCATGCAATAAATTCACATTATATGATATAAATAATCACTTATATTATGCATTGTGTGACAAATCTATCACAAACCTAGGTTGGATATGTTATATATTTTAAGTGACTAATACTTGAATTTTAAATTCAATTAAATCCTGAATTTCGGTCAATTGTATTCCAAAATTAATGAATAATGTCAAATTTTTAATTTTCCCGCGTATTACTAAACCGCGAATTCATTTTTGTAATCATATACTTTGTGAATATCAAACAACAATCTCTTGAGGATACAAATAGGCGATGAAAATAAACACGAATAAGAAACGCACCGACATTTGATTGGTTAAATATGAAATCAGCTTTCAAATTTAAAAAAGATGAATTTCTAATTTATTCGTTCATATATAGGTGACACAGAAAAGGGTAAATTTCCAATCAAACATAATTCAATCTGTGAATCACCCAATATTTATTAGACATTATTAGAAGATATTTTGTGTTTGTAGTCTTTAATTAAGTGAAGCGCATCGTTTATCAAAGTTTGATATAAGGTTGTGGTAAATTGTGCATAATGTTTAACGGAACTAATTTATTAATTATTCAGCGACAAATTTGTATTTGTAATAAAATATAGTTTAATTCTGTCTAAACTTAATAAACTAATTAAACAAACTCTATTAAAAACATTATGTAAAAAACTAGGAAATAAGTGCACACTAAATCATCAATACTTGATACAAAATAATATTCATTCGTAACATAATTTTAATTTTTCTGACAAAATATAAATGCTTAAAATTCCGTTAAATAAAGAATTAAAAAACACATATTCAACATAATAAATTGAATTAAAACAATTAGTTATTTGGTTTGCAATTTGGAGTTGTAAAAATTACCAACTTTTGTAAGTTTTCTAATGTAAAATTTGATAAATCATATTCCAATTCACAAGGAACATTATTTAAAGAGAACTTCGCATTGAATATGGAAAGTTTGTTTTCGGTTTTATTTTTTGGAAGATTCATAAAATTATCAACAATTTCTTCGATTCTGCTTACTTTACTAGAAAGTAACTTAATATAATCGTTTGATTCTTCACAATCCGTGCATATTAGCTTTGAAGGCTTCCTCCTAGTCCTCTTGTTATTATTTAACTTAATCTTTTGAACGTATGGCTTGCCACATGTTCTTGATCCATAATTTTTTGATGACATTTGAACGAAAGTCTTAAAATAAAGTTTGTGAGTTACTTTTTTTTTCTTTTTTTTATTTTTTTTTTTTACGTGTTGACGAGAAATATAGTGTTTTTATACCTCTTTTATATTTTTAAGACTGTGGCATGCTTACCAGATTTGGCAATATCATTGGTCACACTTGCACATATAATTAAAGTACATCTTGTATTCTTGTTCAGAGCTCAAAGGTTATACTTATTTTTATTATTTGGTAAAATTGAATATTATTGGTTCTACTATTAATCCACGGATTATCCGCGACCCGATTCCGATCCGATTCATCCGCGTAAGCCCTATAAAAAATATTGTTTAAGTGTTCGATTTTTTGTTCGGAAAATCGACCCCATTCCGAACATTAATTTACCTGACATTTATTGAACATTCATCATGATATTGTACGTTTTTTATGTAGTTAAAAATTCTCAATCTCCACATCTTGTATTAAATTGTAACAAATATTGTATAATAGCATGGAGTGTCCGGAAAATTGAGCCCATTCCGAATATTTATCGGACAAACATTTTTTATAGGGAAGTGATCCGTACGTATAATTAAATTTAGTTTTAATTCAATTTATTTACTCATGTAGAATAACGTTTCTGATAAAAGAGTCCCGGACCTTCCCTCCCAATTTCCATTTACCTCAAGAAGTTCCAAAAAACCATTCATGCGTTCCAGTAGTAGTTGTTTTGAAAAAAGAATGAACGTTAATAACGTTCCCGAAAAGAGACCGGGCAAACTCTTTACCCATATCCTCATGTACAATGCAAACGAGCTGTAAAATGTTCAAATTCACCTAATGTAAATTTACCATCTAGCCGATCTCAATCCATCCGTTAACCGAATGCACATGATAGATGACAGATATCCGAATTTGAACACTAGGATGGTAATGATCTTTGTTCTGGACTTAAAAAAACTTATAAAATTTAATATTTTTTTATTTACCCAACTATGCCGTTCTTTTTCTTTTTTAAATAAATCTTTTTTCCCCGGACGGCCGGGCGAAATTAATATTAATTTTATTTATTTGCCTAATATAAAGTATAGCCCTATAAAAACGAAATGTGTTAAATTTATTTTAAATTCGTGTTCATGTGTAATAAATGTTAAAAAAGCATCATTTTATCCGATTTATTTCTTATTACAAAAAAACAAAAATTAAACAAAATGGTGCTTTTTTAGACATTTATTACACATGACACAAATTTAAAACAAATTCAACACATTTCGTTTTTATAGGGTAGAAATCCTCAACTCGGTTGTAAATCCGTCTTAAGCATTTTAGTCATTTGTATAACAAAATTTTAATCGGTTGATTTAAATATTTTTTTTGAATCAGAATTACAAAAAAAAAAACCAAAACAATGTAAAATTCAGATAATGCTCAATTTTAAACAAATTTTTAGATTAATTTCAAAAATAGCGAAAATGAACCCCAGTATCACCAAAACTTTTATAATTAAAATTCCACCCCACGTGACCGGGACATTTAAAGGGATGTGAAAAAAATAATTTTGTGAAGCAAAAAAAAAAACTAAGTCCCTCAGATAAATATAAACAGCGAAAACGCGGTGGGGTGTGTTGCCGGTGATGAATTTTACAATATCACGTGGGGGTGGAAAAAGTGTCGGTGATACTGGGGAAGATATGTGTAACTATACATTTGTTAAAAAACTGATCCATATTGTCCCGTCTTTGTACACTTATTCCTTATCCCCCCGAAAGCCCGCCTGATTCTGTAGCTTAAATAAATACAATAAAAAAACGTGGAGTGAGTCATGACACTTATTTTAAATTAATTTGGAAATCAATAATGATCACATGTTCCTTTATTTACAGTTTCAAGTTAATAAGTAAATAAAATTTTATTAATCAATTACTTCAAAAGTAAAACAAGTAAAGATTTGTAATAATAAATTGCTGAAATAGGCGATTTGTTATTATATTTGATAATGTTTTGGTAACAAAAGTTTTGTTGAACCCCAATAAAAATTTTAATGACAAAGAAATTTTCATCAAATAAATCAGCGGTAAAATGAAATTACCTGACTATTCAACAAAAACCATACATTTAAAAAGTAATTCCGGTTTGACTCATGCTAAATATTGATCATTTAGTTCGATCAGCTATTGACAACAATCACAAATTCAGTCTGGTTATTTGCTATATTTTATTTTATTTATTATTTATTTAATCCGATATCCCCCATTCAATAACTGAGTTATAAGTCAGTCATTAGGAATACTGCAGTGGCCAATAGGGATTAAATGCTATTAATACTGATTTCAATATTGGATGTCTTATAAAAATATCGGTCATTAAAATCCATCATATCAACAATTTAAAATATTTCAATGATACAATCTTATGTTTTGGCCGAATATTCTGTAAATAAAAATTCATTAATTTTTATTTATCAACAAATAAATCAAATATATCCAATAAAATTAAAAGAAAATAATTGTATTTATCATTCGGTATAACTTGATCATGTTTGAGTAACATGAGTAACATTTATGATTCCTAGGCTGAAAAACAAATTTCGTATCAATTTTAATACGATTTTTAGAACATTAGATAATTAATACCACTTTGATTATAATTAAATCATATGAATATGTAATCTCATAATTCAGGCCAAATTTATTTATCACGTGTAATTAATAATGAACTCATTATTTTAAGTTTTTTTTTTTTTTAATAAAATTCCTTTTATAAAAGATTCACTATTTTTCGAATTAAAATAAAGAACTTTCTCAAATTTCATAATAAAAATCGTTTCTTATTGCAATGACACCAAGAAATTACTTTACAGAAACTTCAAGATCGTAGCGATGGCTTAATGCGCAGTAACTGCGTTATAAATACATACAGTACGATAATGAAAATATCGGTCAAATAAAATCAGCATGATCTTATAGAGTCGTGCGAAAAATGTGTTAATAATGTAAATAATTAATCAAATCATGTTTCATACGTTTCGAATTGCTCGAATAACACAAATCATAAGTAATCATTTCTTTAGTGAACAAATTTCTATGAAGACAATAATTTCGAATCTTTAATATATACCCTCTAGATATTCAAACATATTTATTATAATATACAGTATTGTGCAAGGCCCGCAGCATGCATGTGATTTACAATGACACCCGAAAATCTGCCCTAAAAATTCCGCACAGGGCCGGCACTATGCAGTAACACGTGAATAAACTGTGACGACTAACGGCGTGACAAATAGGATTTTGACTAACCGAAAAAAACCAATTCCTCAGATACTTATAGAAAATGGAAACACAGAGGGACGTGATACGTGTGATGAATAAATTTACTATTGCGGAATTTTTTCGGGTGTCACTGTGATTTACGCATGTCTGTAATGTGTGACAGGTTACGCCAATTATATTGTAAAATAAATGAACATTAATTTGGAGATGTATTAATAAAATATTATAAAAAACTTTAAAAAAGAAACAGGATTTGCTGAAATTGAAACTATTGTTTTATATAAAAACAAAAGAATGAATAATTATTATTTGTTGCAAAGAACAAATATTTTTCAGAGGTTCAAAACACGATTTAGGAAGATTATTCAAAAAAGGAAAAAGTGGTGATTTTTATGGGAGGACGTTTTGCAGGGGATAAACAAAATTTATGCAACTTTATAGATATCCGTGCATCAAAGTCTTATTTCTAGGATAGATTTTACTTTAATTTTGGAATTTTGAGATTTTGATTTCGAAGTCTTAAAAGACACTTGGCAAGTTCCTCTATTATGCATTGATTTATTCAATTGCCTTTTTTAACTAATTATATATAAAACGGATTCTAATTAGGGCACTGTCAGATATTACCTTATATCACTTTAATATAAGAGCTTACCCCCCCCCCTAGGTAAGATATATTATATATAATTCCTTATATAGTATTATATGTAACCTAAGATCTTTAGTTACCCCCCCCCCCTAAAATATTAGGTAATATCTGACAGCACCAATATAATATATTATAATTGTTAAAAGCTAATCTGCTATTTGGAATTACCACGAGGTGATCATTGATCACGAGTAGAAATAAATCTGTATCTACCCCAATTATTGTACCATATATACCTTTTATTGTAATACTTAATAATAATTATTAATAATTTACAAAAATAATTATACTTTTTTTATTCATGAAGATTGAAAATCCACTCTCAAATTTTGGTCTTATTATCGGGGGAAAATGTTTAAAATAATGATCAATATGGATTGATTAACTTTATAATTCCCAAAGAATATGATTTGTCATCGGACAAGGAATGCGAAATATAAAATGCTGTTGGAAATCTTGCGTTCGTTATTTATTTAATTTTTATATGTTACAGGATTTTTAACAAAAATTCTACTTGAATAAAACATTTATTTCTCTTTTAAATGTCATCAAATAATTGTGAATCAAGTAAATACACTCAAAAGTTTGATCTTTGTAATATTAATGATAGAAGGAAAACTCCGAAATTTTGTTCTGATTGTAAAGAAACAGATGATAGTATTAAGTTACTTTCTAGTAAAATGAGCAAGATTGAAGAAATTATTGATGATTTTAAAAATTGTCAAAAGAAAAAAATCGGAAAATTTTCAACGTTCAATACAAAATTTACATTGGATGATGTACCTTGTGAATTAGAGTATGATTTATCAAGCTTTACTTTAGAAAATTTACAAAAATTAGTAATCTTTACAACTAAAAATCGCACATCCAATAAAAATTAACGTATTTCAGAGTAAAAAAACTCTAAGGAAAAGTGCTTTTTTTTTATTCCTAAATGTTTAGTATTATTCGTCCTCTAATTTTTATATATCTTTTGATAGGATTGACCAACCCGAATTTAAGAGATTTATTTCATTTTCTTTATAAGATATACTTATGTCTAATGTTAGATAATGCGTTAAATTTTTTATATACAATTTATTCGCGCGTCATTTATCATATAGTTCGTAGCAAAGTTTTAAATTATAAAGACATACAGTATATAGACATATGTTTTAAGAAACGAATTAATTATGAATTATATGAGCTACAATTAGCAAGTTTATTAGTATGAATAAAAGGACAACCTTTTTTTTTAGCTAAAGTACCTATTAAAATTTACAGTATTTATCATTATATTGGACGATACAAAATTATACGACTACATAGATTAGAATATTCTTTAAGGAAATATCGGAATGATTTAGATTAACCAGTTTTACAGAATACAAAATTTTATTAACGATTTAAAAATATATGTTGTGTTTAAATGGTCTCACTATATACTGTTAATGTAATATTAGCAAAATATTCAAAATATTCGCAATCGACACAACATATACCGTATCACTTGCCTTTTGTCGAAAATGACACTAAATCTGTATTCCATTATTTTATTGGTCCGATTCTCTTCATTATACGTATTTAAAATATGTAGGACTAAATGCTGTAAAATATATACAGCAAGCATAATTTGTAACTACAAAACTTTTTTTTTGATATTGAATTGCCAAATTTTTAAAGACGGGGAAAAAGGATTCAAATATTCAAATTAGCGAATCGGAGATTGTTTATCCCGTATCACGTGATTAGAACAGAATTTAAAAATCACATGATACCGGATAAATCACTTATTGAGCCGAATAACAAGGTCAATAAAGTCAATAAACCCGGATTCGTCTACGATCTGTTGATCACAAAAAATTATCAATAAACCCATAAAAGAATTATTCATTCTTGTATGAAACTTATTGACAATTAAAATAAAATGAATGTCTAATTTTTTCTTGAAATGAGATGTTAAAATCTTCTTTTCATTCTGATGATAAGAATAATCTTTTTATTTATCTGTTATCATCTGTCATATGAAATCATTTGTAAAGTTACACCTCTGGTTCAAAACTAGGACTTGTTTGGAATTTTATCATTACTCTTTTTTTTTATGATGACATATATAATTCATTATAAAGTATTTGACGTAAATAAGTGTAGCACATTTTTGATTATTTACACCCATTCACTTTTAAAATCGCGTCAAATAGGTAAAACTTCGGTGCGATGATTTTTATTACCTGTTATGGATATTTATTTAGCTGTCCTTAAAAAACGTCGTTAACAATAAAAAAAGGTCAACTGATATATAATTTAAAAAATTACTTGCAAATTCTAAAATGTTTTTAATGGGATTCCTAATTATGAGTATATAGAAAGACGGTATTTAGAATAATGTTTTATTTTTATTTTACGAATACCTTATTTTGCCACACGTCCGAAACATGTTTGAAAGAAATGCAGTCATACTTCTCTTTAACGAATAAATTATTTTTTGGCGAATATACTTGTTGTATTATTGTATTTTATAGAAAAGTATTTAATTTTAAAGTCACTACATCTTAAAATAGGTTTCATTTGACGAAAAAAGTTCACAAATGAACATTTGGTGATATTAATCCGATTCGGTATTAATTATTCGGGAAACACATTTAAAAAAATATATTATATTGAAAATATAAGGGAATAAATACATTTAAAAATATATTATATTGAAAATATAAGGGAATACATTTAAAAATATATATTATATTGAAAATATAAGGGAATACATTTAAATATATATATTATATTGAAAATATCGGAAATTCTTATTGTATATAAAGCTCCGAAAAATTCTCTAGCGAGTTTTTGAATTCGATGCTCTACACATAATATAGTCTGTACTACATTTTATTAATTTATAATCCACGCCAATAATTAATTATAAAACATTAAAATTTATATCATATAAATAAAATAATCTTTATTTTAATCATGTCAACAAAAAATTACAAACAAATAACACGCAGGAAGATAAATGCAAATGACATAAACAATGTAATTCCAATCCACGCTTCACGAATTTATTCGATAAATAATGTTGATACAATCGACCGAATAGCACGAATAATTGTACCGCAAATTACAAACAATCCTTTCGAAAATGATTTCTTTAATGGGACAAGATTTCAGGAAAATAATACTTTAACTTTATCAGCTGATTGGTCATCGTTTCCTTAAATCATATTTCATCAGTGTATCGCTTAAATTTGTTCATAATAATAATTATTTCATTCAATCGGCTTACATTACTTCTATAAATTACTTTAAGTGTTACATATTCTTGCCAATTTTCTTTGGTTATTAGTTAAAAAAAAATTTCTTTTTTATAATTTTTTAGATTTTTAAATTATAGAATTTTTAGAGGAATTAAAATAATTTTCTTTAATTAAAGAATATCGCATTTATATTATGTAATTAAAATTTCAATAATACAAATAAATAAATAGCAGCTCGAGCATCCTAATCGTATAAAATTTCCTTCTATTCTCCGTTATATCTATCCGTATAACTTTAGCAAAAAATATATAATTGACTACCAATTTTAATTTTTAAAAATTTGTTTTCTAATATCCTCAAATAAATCCTTTAAGGTGACCTGAAACATCTCTGTATTAATAGAAGAATGCATATCACTTAGTCTTATTATAAAAAAACTCATAATATTCTAATTTGAAGAAATTTAATTCCCAAATATTTCATAATAATAGCCATGGTGGTAACTGCTAAGTCTATGACGATTTTTTTTTTACTTTATAATTGGTCATAAGCAAAGGAGCAAAGGACGTAACCTGTATCACTTGACAGACCGAAAATCACGCTATACTAATTCTTTTTTTGAATTGACAATAGGAAAGTTTTTTTTAAAAATGCCAATACCAAAAATTTTTTTCGCTAGCTGTGTCACTTTAATTAACGAGTAATCACGACAAGTTTAATATTTTTTAATTTGATTAATTTGATTATTATCACATATATTAAATGATAATTAGTACAATTGGCCAATTTTTTAGCAAATATTAAGGGCTTAGCGCAAAACAATATTGTAAAAGACATAAAGTAATGCATTAATAATAGAAAATATGTTAGCACATTTAAAGCATATGATTCCTATTAATATAATATTATTGGAAACTTAGATTTATTAACGATAATATTAATAAGGAAGACTGAATTTGTTAATAAATTAAATCATCCTCAAGCTTTATTATCCCGTCAGAATTTATTTTTTGGTTACGACACGTGCCGTAACGCCGTAATAAAATGTCGTAAATTGTAAATGTCGCAATTTTACATGTAAATATCTAAAAGAAAGATAAAGAAACGAATTCAATATCATTTATAAACGGTAAATTTCAAGAAAGCCTCTTCCCACTTAGCTAAAAGTATAGACACCTTAAAAAAAAAAAGGAAAATGTTGTGCCTTACCAGTTACCCATTTATGGGGGCCCGTTAAAGCGGGGTAGAATCACGTGATTTAATATTATTATAATTTGATAAATTTTTTATAAACTAAAATTAAAGTGAACTTGAAAATCATTAAATAAGTGTATTTC
>QZLH01000008.1:285143-322538 GCA_003833135.1 Oehlia diaphana
CAAAATGCACTTAGTATAAGTTTATTTGGAAGGTTTTATATATAATAAAGAGTTTTATTTAAAAAAAGAAAAATCTCGAAAGTCACGTGATTCTACCCTGCTTTAACGGTCCCCCAAAAAAGGGTAGATCAATTTTAACGAAATTGAAAAAGTTGAATAAATCGAAAACGGTGTTCTAAACCTCATTGTGTGCTCTAAGTAAACTTGCAGAACAGGTCAAAATGCACTTAGTATAAGTTTATTTGGAAGGTTTTATATATAATAAAGAGTTTTATTTAAAAAAAAGAAAAATCTCGAAAGTCACGTGATTCTACCCTGCTTTAACGGTCCCCCATTTATGGCATATTTATTTACGGCATTACGACATCAATTTTATTACGGTTACGGAATTATTTACGACATATATTGAAATGTCGAAATGCCGAAATGCCGTAATTAGGAAATTTCGAAAATTATTCATATTTGAAATCAGAAGTACTAATTTATCATATAAAGGCTTAAGATCATTTAAAAAGTAATTTCACTATTTCCATGGTCTTTATTTGATCCTGAATTCGCATTAGTTGAATATATTTGTAATCCTATTCAATTTATTATATATATAACAAAAATTGATTTCCATTCTTAATTCCAATAATATTGCATTCTAAAAAATTATTTAACACTTTAATTACTAAGACGTACTCAATTGGTAATTATAAATCATTGTATGATCATCGACTGCTGATCGACTGCGTTGAGGCTGAAGTTGAATTAATGTTTGTATTACGAATGACTTTAAAAAGTAACTTAAAGTGGAATTACTGAACACAAAAAAAAAAAAAAAAAAAAAATTCTTTTTTTTTTAAACAAACAAAATGTCTTGCCAACTTCTCGCCGATTGTCTCAACGAAATATTTGAGTATTTAGAAGACGACAAAGTCACTTTATATTCATGCTTACTAGTCAATCATCTTTGGTGTGAAATTTCTGTTAGAATTTTATGGAGGAATGTTTGGAGATTCAAGTCTACTTCTTCATTTCAATCGGATCAAGTATCATCAAAATTGTTTGATACTTTAATCACCTGTCTTCCTGATGAATCAAAAGAAATTTTACATAAGAATGGTATATTTGTCTCAAAGTCAACTTCAAAACCTTCATTTTTTAATTATATATCGTTCTGTAAAGTTCTTTCAATTAATGAAATTGATCTCATAATTCAACACTTTCTCGAAATTCAACGACTAGGATTAACAAGAAGTTTACATTATTATAAATATTTAATTTTACACGAAATATTAAAGATGTATATGAAACAAGTTCCTTCTTTAAAAGCATTAAAATATTTATCAACAAAAAATATTTCCAACATTACTTTAACATATTTTCCTGAATCTATTGGTTGTTTGACGAATCTCTCAGTATTAAGTTGTGGATCAGATATTCATTCCGAATTTTTTTATCAATTATCCCAAATATGTTGTAATATTCGTTCATTAACTGTAGAATTTGAAGGAACAGTTTCAAATGGGTTAAAAGATCTGATCTCTTCACAAAATAGATTAGAAGGTTTATCATTAATACAATCTTATAATAGTACAGATTGGAAAGAGCTTATACCTTCATTAAAAAAGCATTCAAACACTTTAAACAAATTAAAGATCAATGGAGGAGAAAATGATGGACCATTATCATTTATTACTATATTCAAAAATTTACAAGAACTTACTTTATTTTTTGATTACAATGATGCTTTTGAAGATTTTAAAGAATTAAATTTTGTTAAATTTTCACAATTACAAATCTTAAAACTATCTTTTGGATGTCCAACTGTTGATATCATGATCAAATTTTTTGAAAATAATGGAAAGAATTTAAAAGAATTTTGTACTTGTAATTATGATAATAGATTAAATTTAGCAATAGCAAGATTTTGTCCAAATTTGAAATCACTTTTTACCTTATTTTTGGATAATGAAATAGAAACATTAAAAGCAATTTTTAATAATTGTCAACAATTAGAAAGTATTAAAGTTTGGTGTGGTAATGGATATTTAAATGAATCTGAATTGTTTGAAGTTTTAGCAAATTATTCACCAAAAAATTTTAATGAATTGGAAATATATTTTATAGAAAGAGAAATACTTTCAGAAAATTTAGAAAAATTCTTTAATAATTGGAAAAATCGTATATCACAAAGACCATTATCTTTTATCATTCTAATAGAAGATAATGATACGACAAATATGGTAAATAATGAAAATATGAAAATAATTGAGAAATATAAAAATTTGGGTATTATTAAGAAATTTGAAATTAGAGAATATAAGGATTATGAAATTTAATTAATTTTTATATATAATTTGATTTTTAATTGGAATTTCTAAATTTTTAATAAATCCAATACAAACTGATTTATAGTTAATTATTATATAATATATATGTTTAAATTCTACCTAAAATTCTTTTTAATAAGACACAATACTCAATGTATAATAATAATAATATTTTGTTATTATTATTATTCAATGTAATAATCTACAATCTCCATTCCATAGCACCAGGTAGCATTGGGCGATTATATAATAGTAGTAGGCTAGTAGCAATAACAACAGTAGATTAATACTATTTTTTTAAAAAACATATGCAGGTTGTTCTATTCAATCTCACTCCGTAAATTTTGACCATAGCAAATTTACATAGTACAAAATATGTCAATTTTTCAATTAATTTTATTAGAACGTAGATGCACTAAAAGTATTATCATACATTAAAAGAATGGCGATATGGAAAGATATGACGGAAGATGAACACCGCGAATCCGCGATGAACTGACAATCATTTAACCGACAGGTACGTTTTACCGACAGGTACATCGCATTTCAATGATAATCCACTCAAAATTATATGCGTTTATTATCGATTATTAATATTATTTTATAAAATTTAATTAGTCATCATAAGAATTTTTTTTTTTTTTTTTTTTTTTTTTTTTTTTTTTTTTTTTTTTTTTTTTTTTTTTTTTTTTTTTTTGAATCTTGAATTTAATGATGCTTTGTCATGATTTTGCGTACGTTTTCATATGCACAAAAAGTTAAATTTGTTTAGTCGGTGATTGATTGTCAGCTACATGATTGCCGATAATTTTGATCAACCAAACCTAATAAAGGGATCCCCGAATCAATTTTTCTCAGACTAAAGCACAAATTTGACTAGGCCAATCATTTTTGCTAGAATTAGAAATGGTTTAAATAATGAATTATCATATCCAATGGTAATACCCTAATTTTACATGTTTTATACTCTTGTTGGTCTCTAATTTTTAATAGTCGGACATAATAAGTACATCATAGATTCCGGGTTCAATTACGATTGTTTCATTTTCAAAAAAAAAGAAGCCTTGGTCATTATAGCACATTCGAAAGTTGATGTCCTTATTTTCTAGGCAACGCTATATGGTGTGTCGATCTCTAATAAAAACAGAAATGTCTTTAGATCAAAATTTATAGTATTATTGATAAAAATTTTATCCGTTATTCCTGTAAAATTCCGCAAAAATGAGCCTTTCCCGAATCCATTCACGGAAAATATAAATAATTCGATAAATTCCGTGATATAAGATTATTAATTCCGGAAATATGAGCCTTTTACGGAAAAAGATGGAATATAAAAAACGGATTGACATTTTTTTATAGGGTTGTCGACTAATGCTGATTAGGGATAATTGTTACTATTTGATTTTATTTTCTTTCTTTTAAATAAATTGGTTGAGAATTGATTTGTATTGCATAATAATTAATTCCATTCATTATAGTTACTTCTTTAAGTAAAAAAAAAAGAAAATTATATGTAGAAATAATTTTAAATAAATTATGGTCTCAATAATTTTAGTCAAAGAACCGAGAAGAATTATGAGGTACATAATTCGATTGATTAACTTCTATTAATTACAAGCAGCAGAGGGAAATTTATTTTTATTAAAGTGAGTTATTACACGCGTGAGTAATAAAAATTCTTAAATCTCGACAATCCAAAATCCCGTAAAGTCATTATATTGACAATTTTGTAAATCTAATGATGAGTGTTCTAATAAAATAATTGTTACAATATGTAATATTTAGTTTAAATGTGGTAAATTTTTTAATTTTGTTCTAAAATTGTCAGAATAATCAACTTGTCGGTATAATGATTTGTCGGGATTTTGACTTGTCAAGGTTTTAACTTGTCAAGATTTTGTTGTAGGTTTTGTATTATTCCATTTACTAAATTTGCGATAGATGGGATATTTTAAGCTTACCCTATGTACAGTATTGTATCAAGTAAATTTTATTAATGCTTGCTCTTGGCCAAGTATAGTTTACCTATAATTGTTTTTCCTGAATACCACATAGCTTTGTTCATGTTATTACCTATTACAGCCAGTTTATAATTAACTGAAATATTGAAAGGATGCTATGGTTTATTAAAAAAATGAATAGGCTTTCTTTATTAAACTCAAAAAACTTTATTAAAGATTTTACATACGAGCCCTTAGTTTGATACAAAAAAGAATAGTAATATACTATATAAAAAAATCAAAACAAAATTATAAAAACCTAATAAACCAGATTATATATTGACGCCACAGTCGCCATACCCCAAAAATCTACCTAAAAGGCGAAAATAAAAAGAAAAAAGAAATAATACAATTAATCTGGAACACTTGTAATATAAAATCCAAAATATCTTTACCAAAATATACATTATGTAATAAACCTTGTGCTCCCGTAAAAAGGCCCATTATTAATATAATGCCTATTATCTATTTTTAATACTTATTATAATTTCTTTTTCTTTTTTTAAGAAAAGATTATTTCTATTATCCCATATAATTTTTGTTTCTTTAAAAACCATTTGTAAAAAAAAATAATCCCAAAAATAAATGTTCTTCCTTTTTCATGATACTAAAACGTTTGAAGAATTCTATTATCTCATATGGAAAAACACAATCAAGATAGGTTAATCGATTATCACAATTCATCTTTAAAGGAACTATTAATAATTGGTAATAGTTTAAATATCTTGTCTACATTCATCGACTTGCAACGTGCAAAAGCTCTCAACAGTTGATCCAGGATGGTAACCCTAACGCCCTGATATATGATCGGAAAGTCGGAATCCCCAGAACTGTAATCTTCGGTGCGTCTTTATCTATTCCATTATTATATATGTTATCATGAGCTTTAACTTTAAAAATTTTTGGTTTAATATTAAATTTTGTAATCAATTCATGTATAAAAGTCCATATGATACTACATGTCTCTTCCTTAAAAATTTGACGAATCGTACCTCTTTGTTAAGTATATTTAGCGTTGCGGTTGTATTTATTTTTGAAAACTGCACAATGTCACAACATTCGTTACAACGTTGTATTGTCGTATTATAATGATACACAACATTTTTTAACATATGATTATAAGGAATTAACCTTGTGTATTAGTTGCAACAAGCGTTGCAATTTGCAAACTGTATTGTTGTATATATTTTCAACTTCGTTACTATTTATTATGTCGCATAGTATAAAAAAGTATATATAAGCTTTTGCGACTAAACGTAGAGTATTCATGTATACAAGATTTACAAATCTCTTTAGTATTTACATCCCCTCCCATTCTATATTAGTTCTTTTTTCTTCCTCGGTGATAAAAATTAAACACTTGTTTTTGTTGCTGCTGATTGGCGGACAAATAGATATTAATTGCAAGATTTGTTACGCGTTACTCGGAATCCAAGAAATTTAAAAATATAACTTTCTATACAACAAATTTATTCTCATATCCACTTTTACCTACTAAACTTTCAAGATGGATCTCACAAGGTATATCTTAAATAAATGCTTATGAAGTGGATATTTTTTTTATTTGAAACATTTTTTTTTTCATTACTTAGTTTTCCAACGTCTAAAGAGTTTATGTAAAAGTAGAAAATGACCACTCTTGAGCCTAGATACTTTGCGTACTAAATAATAACATATAACGTATATATATTTTTTTTAACACCATTGTTAAAAAAAAAGTAATATAGATAATCGATAGTCACACTCGTTCTCTCTTTCATTTTCAAGCCTCGATTTTGATAAAATTTTTTTTTCAAATAGTTAAAATTGTCGAATGAGATTCCTTTCACAGACCACTAGCAACTGTAGTTTATTGGAAACGTGAGCATATTTTCCTTGTCTTCCGGCTGGAGGTTGCAGTCTAGTTAGGATTTCAATAGATAGTTACTAGATTATTTCAAATAATAGTTAAAGTGAGTGACCCACAGGAGCTTTGGGAAATTAAAATCAAATTTCCTTTATTGTAAGGTCCCCAAGGAAAACATGAAGGTACTTTAATTCCCTACTATAAATTAAGGTGAGCGTACTTTTTTCTCCTATTCATCATTTTGCGTGTGCATTTATCTAGGTTGAAGATGAAAATACAAGATCATCTTTTTTTTATTATTTACTCCGATTAATTATGGTTTAAAATAGCTATTCAAATTAATTAAGTTTTTTCAAAATTCAGTTGTTAAAATATTAAAGTCTTCATTGTAATGTTAACTTTGTTAATTTACTACTGTACATATAATTGATAATATATTGGGTAACGACATTTCTTTTCTAAAATTATATTATCATTAAATCCTAGAGGCCATAAAATTTTCTATTAACCTTCTTTATTAATGCTAATATAAAAATGCAGAAACTTAAAAAAATTTCGAATTGCGATAAACGCGATAAAAACGATGATCTAGTGTCATGCACAAAGAGACGATATATAAACCACAGTATACGTCTTTACAATCATTATCGCATTTGTATACAATTAATTTCACCATGTAAAATTGTTACGGCACTTTTAATAATTGTCAGATCAACACTATGTATTATCCTATTACTCATTTTTCTCTATATCAACTGACCAAATCCAGCGACTGTTGCCTGTCCTGTTCGTATTAGTTACCGTAGGACTTCTCCTTTCTGCATCCACAAGGTCCTGTCCACTTTTCAAAACAGATGCTTATCTTCTGTGGAGTGAGAAATACAAGATTTATCTGGTGTACTATATACAGATTATTTAAAGGATCGCGTGTGATTTGCAATAGGTCACCACAGTGGAATCGCACAATTAACATGTCTTGTCACCTTGGTCGTAGAGTTAGATATCGCTTTTTGAAAATAATCGGAAATTTGTCGAGATGTGACGCTGGTGACGATTAATATCACATGAACACCGTGTATATATTGTTAACGATGAAGAATCTATTGTTGACGATGAAGAATCTTCATCGTATATATTGTTGACGATGAAGAACGTTCATCGTATATATTGTTGATGATGATGAATCTTCATCCGTATAAATTGTTGTTGACGATGAAGAACGTTCATCGTACATATTATTGATGATGATGAATCTTCATCCGTATAAATTGTTGATGATGAAGAATTTTCATCTGTATAAATTGTTGATTATGAAGAATTTTCATCGAGACTAGAAATCCACGATGGCCAGATAGATGTTAGATCCAGTTTCTTCATAATAATAATATATTGTATAAATAATAGTAAAATTATAGATTGTTTTTCAAATATTGGGTATAGTAAAAATAGTCGAAGCTTATTTTTTGATTTCATTTTAAAATAATAAGAACTTGCGTACTTAGTAACTGTTTTATTATTTTAACCCATTAGAACGAAATTTGGTCAATATTTTAACATAACACTTTCTGCTGGACGTCTAATAGTCCTCTTTCTTCTTATTACCATTCTTGGGTGGTAACATTACAATCACGCCTACAACTTGGCTATTGTGTTAATACCGTAAAAATAAATATTTTCTGCTTAATTTCATCAACTTAGTCCTTCAGAATCATGGATATAATAGAAGAGAGTATAGTGTACAGTATATAGATTAAGTCTCTCCTTTTCTAACCAGTTCCTAACCATTTTGATCGTACTTCAAAAAATTTAGTTAATCTATATAATTTGACACTGAGTTAACTCTCATTACAACAAAGCTATCAATTAAATAAATTGTGAATAACTGCATGTTAAAAGAGTTATTTTAAATATTAACTAATAAAAGTTTCTAATTCTCAAACTCTTCAAATTCTTCACATAACGAATTGAAATTATATCACACGTGATATAGTCCAGTGGTTCATATAAATAATGATACAGCGTGAATTTTCATTTGCACAATCTATTCCTATCTGGCCGGTACTATAAATTTGTCCAGAATTACGATTTTCCGTCGCCGATTTTCAGATTCATCTCGAATCGCCAGAATTTTTTACAGATGATTTGGACATCATTTTTTTCGGATGAATCCATTCAGATCGACATTTGACCAGATCCGGGATCCTTAATACCATCCAGATCAAAGCCCTTTTGATAATGTAAAAGTATTACATAAAGGAATCTGGATCTTTCCATAAATTCCTGTTAATCTAGTATGATCATCCTGCTAATGATTAGAATTTGTTGATAAAGTTGAGAACAAGATGTTGCTTTCTGAATTTTATGGTACGATAAACGACTTTTCAGAATCCAATTGGATAGATCGTTATTACATATTGTACTTTCCCTACTGAAAAAAGGCTTTATTAATATACATTATGAGAAGAACAAAGTATCATATCACAAGATTAAATATTCTTACATCAATTACATACCATAATGGATTCACTTATGATATAGTTGAGTTTATCCATCTTCATAAACATGGAAATACTTCGTTTATACACCATGAGATGTTATTTGATTTTCGTTCACCGAAAATACGAAAACGTGATTCGTAATCCGGTCAATCCGGATTGAATTCGGTATCCGCATCCTACATTTTCGGACTATATCTGTATTCGGGATAATTTTGCTCGTGAAAATATTTGACCGTTTCGGACTTTTGCTTAAAAATGAGTCTTGTATCAATGGGAAGGTTCACGTAATCCTAGGATGCCAATCCGGAATATATATATATATATATATATTCTCAATTTTAAGTTTTCCAAAATTTTCTCATGAGCCATATGTATTAAATCATAAGTCATGGCTGATAACCCCTTAAAGTTCAACCGTTAAAATTCGGATTAGGATAAATCCGGATAGATCTGAAATTAAGGATGAATCCTAAAATCGGATGGGATTAATCCGGATGGATCCTAAATAAAGGATGAATCCGTTGATCCGGATTGAATCCGGATGATTCTTTACGGAACAATAGAAAATGGAACACAAAGAGGAACGGATCGCCATTACAAATGTACTCTCCTGAAAAAAAAACAAAAATTATAATTATACGCTATTAAAAGGTAAAAATATCATAATCGCAAAGAATAAAATGCTTACCATCAATTGCAAACTATAACAGTTTCGTAAGAGTTACACTTGGGATAGGGAACGACTCGCTCAGTTCTGAACCAATACTATTGAACTGACCCGTTTCGAACTGGATGAACCAGTTTGTTTCCATCGTTTCTTGGTCAGTTCGGTATAGAACTCTAGATATAAGCCAGTTCATATCAAAATTTTATCAGAGCCTACTCGGAACCGGCCGATGGAACGAACAGACTCAAACCGTTTAACCGCAAACTTTTTCCATCCCTAAGTTATACTGATGAGATTTATCATCTTCATCAACGTGAAAATTAAATACTACTATTATTTTCTTAATATTTCACTAAAAATACAAAAAGTGGAAAAAAGGAACTCACAGAATAAAAATGCATTAACAAACAATGTTTCTATCCATATCACTATTACATATTGTTCTTTCCCCGCTGAAAAAAAAAAACTTTATTAGCATATAAGAACGAAGTGTCATAGCCGCAAAGAATAAAATGCTTACCATCTTCATAAATAAATTCGTCATTATTTTTGCTTCTGGATCACTGGATCAAATAATTCTGTTGGTTTAGCTAAAATTTACATTATTAGGTGTTTGTTGTTGTTGCGATATTCTAAGTGTACCAGCGGATACAAATGATCTTCTTCCAAGATCATCCTTTAAGTTAATCAAGTAAAGATAGCAACCGATCAAAAAGTTCGTCAACAACTACATTTATGTCTCTTGGTATCGATATCATATACGCTCCATCTCACCTAAGCGGCCGGCGTATCTGTAAGAACTCAAACTGTTCGAGTGCACCAATGATAAAACCTGTGCCAAGGAGGTCCTTGTTTTCTCAATAGGTAACACACATTTGTGAGATTGTATTAACAAATCCTCCCTTATCATTTGGATAAATAATTTTCCATATAATGATTTTCTCCTTCTCGAGGTAAAGATACCAACTTTTATTTTCAGGTTATAATGGTAACAACGGAACCGTGATGTGTGATTAACTCCGGTAAAAAAACATGATTTTGTACAAAATAGATTATTAGCAAAGTCGTAAATAATAAGATAAATGTTCAACGAGCGCCGACGCTTCACTATTTTGTAAAATTTTCCGGATATTGATGTATTAGCCTGAAAAGAACCCAAAACCGATAATAATATTATCAGGCTTAATAATATACATAAATATTCTGATAATATGAAAAAAAAATTTTTTTAGTTTATTTTAAAAAAATATATATATTTATTTTTATTTATTTATAAAAGTATACTCACTTATCCCATCCTGAAATTTGTTATCAATTCACTGACAATGAAAACAGCACCAAATAGAAATAAGAATTAGTCAGAATAAAAGTCTTTATATGAATCATACATATATGTATAGTGATTTGTTGGAATTGAATGAATTTTCTTCAAATTTGGTTAAATCCCAATTTCTAAATCTTAGACTACTGATGAAATGGTTTTAATTTTTGTCCGTCTTCATTAGCATAACTTAAAATCTGTTAAATTGATTTCAAAAAATTTCATTACTCACACGTGTAATAAATATAGTTTTCAGAAAAATAATTTACCCTAATACCCTTGCGAATCTGGAATTGACTTCTTTAATTTCATTAATTTTCCAACCTTTGAACTAATTAATGAAATTAAAATATGTATTATAAACCAAAAATAAATAAAATAAATACGTGATAATCGTAATAAACTTTCTGCTGTAAGTATAAAAATTTTTTAACTGAGAAACTGGTGAAAAATTATTAAATGTTCCAAACTACCTGAACTGAGATAATTACTCTATATCGGTACATATTTTGGATCTATAGGATTCAACTACAACTCAACATCGGCTGAAGTTATGAACAAAACTTTTAGTATTATTTCGCTCATTTGTTTAAACATGAACGTGTTTAATAAGTTTTATTTTTTTTTTTTTTTTTTTTTGTAACTTGTAGTCTTGTAGAATTTATAGGTGTTACGTCGCACAAGTTGCACAAGTATGGTCCCGCTGCGGAATCAATGTATCAATATTTACAATAAAATATTTTTTGCTAAAATTGTGACTAAAGAGGATTTTTCTAAAGAAGTCTTATAAGTCTATAAATCTAGTTACAAATATCACAGATTTCGTAATATTTAAATTACCCCATACTACGCCACAATTTTTTCGGGCCGGTCAAGTGTCGATCTTTTTACCAGGCCTTTAAATACCGAACTTACCTCAATTAAACAAGGTATAGTGCGGATCAAAGTAGTCAGTGCCACAGGCCAGGATTTACAACTATTTGTGAAAATAACGAACCGCCTAATTCATTTTTCGAAATTTTCATACGCAGTAAACTTATTTTTGAATTTTTCATATGCAGTCATCCGCAATTATATCACATAATTCTAGCAGTTAAATCTGAATCGAAAGAAACCGGATTTAAATTCAACCATCGAATACCGGATCTAACCTCTATAGATAACTAGCTCCGTCATCGCCGACGTCGCGTAATAAAATTACAAAATACACTTGGTAATAAGATTTATTATTAATGAATTTGCTTTTTTAGTGATGCATTCATTAGGATATTTGAGAATAACCTAATTAGAACTATAGGATATTTAGCGTAAGTTAGATATATGTTCTTTTAACTAAAGAAGATTTGATTGTGTTGACAATTTTTTAATCTCAAAAAATCAGGTTCTCCGTTATAATTTAGTTTAACCCGATTCCCGAATCGTTATATTAAGTTCTGACTGTAAAATGAATGAACGAACATAAGTTCCTCCATCTTTAATTTTTCTAAACAAAAAATATTACATCATTGTTTTAAAGAATACTTTAATTCGCAATTCGCAAAAAAACGGATTTCGTCAATAGTCAGCGGGACTGTATTTTATAATCTGAAACTAAAATGACATGTTGGTAGGTTTTTATTATAATTTGAAATTTCAAAGGTATTAAACAAATTCCTGACTTCCATTCTGTTTCTCATAAAAAAAAAAAAAAAATTCACGAGAATAGCTTCAAAATTGCAAATTTTGAATGAGAACTGACATTACAATATTAGGCTTTTTTGTTAAAATTTACTATGAAAATCTCCACCTGGAGATTATAGGTACATAACTGGTACATACAGTAATATAAAATTATATACAAAATGCCCTGCCAAGAATTGCAATCGACATGTTTTAACAGAGAAAAATATATATCACTCGTATGTACAGTATCTACATTTTTAATCACGTGAAAATATTTGTTGAAATGAAATTTATTAGGAGTTGCACCAGGGTGGCGCTGTCTGATAGGCGGTTTGGTTCACGATTTTAGTTTAGATTTACTTTTGGCTTACGCATACTGTAGTTTGTCTGTATCGTGGCTTTGTTCACGTGGAATTAAAAATGAGTTGAACTAATAGAAATTTTACATCAAAAATGAGACGTGAATGAGACATGATTAAGCATAACGACTCCCGAATAAGATACCAAATTTATAATTTGAAATAATGATAATTTTGATGTGGAATAATATCAATTCACGATAAGCAGATATTCCAAGAGAAAATTAAAACAGTTTTATATGATATTCTATTTTAAGATTCTGGATTAATTTATATAACACGATTAGCTCTACATGAAATTATCTATAATATTTATCGAAATTAACATTATTCCCGCCTCGATTCCCGATTCCAAATTTCCTCTGAATTTTTTACCGAGTTAACCATTATGCTTTTAAAATTAACCATAATTTTAATGTACAGTACAGTACAGCTAAAAATCATTTCGCGATAATTTGATTAAAATCGAATCTGTAAGAATAAATCAAATAAACAAACGTACTTAAAACTTTGAAGAGTAAATACTACAATAGTGATCACTTTCCCCGCATAATCCACTTAATCTACTTCTGCGACCCGTTATTCATTCGCCTAGATTCATTAAATGACCTCAACGTGATTGCTGGTGTAATGCTTCGATCCGGATAAAACCTCAAATATTTCACACGAGATCATGGCTATTGTAAATCCCAGAACTGAATGAATTCGGCCGGAATTTATCCAAAATTTTGTATACCTAAATTAACCGTGGATCATCTGTACTTTAAATAACTTGATTCATTTTCTTCAGAATTTCGCTTGCTAAACCTTTCTTGTTTACATTAATTGATTCTGTCTTGCTTGTTTAACATCATCTTTTAGTGAACTCTGATCATCATCATAAATGGCTCTTTTTTTTGCTTCATCCATTAAAATAATATTTCAAATGATTTGACAAAATTTACTCGAATATTATTTTTTTTCTAAAAGATCATTTAAAAAAAATAATAACTTTGAATGAATTTGAAACTTCGTCACTTAGACTTGTATTTACTATAAATATGGAAAAATTTAATCTGAATTTCTTTGACTCACTATCCGGTTGACTTTGACTATTTGACAGCTTTGTTGACTGTTTGTTTAACAATTTCAACAATTTTAAGTGTAAGGTTATGTCCAATTATATCATTGCCATCCGTCCCAAATTTTCTTTATACAAATTTTTTTGCGTTTGTTTTTAAAAAATGAACATTTAATAATAAAGAAACATGACTATAATAATAAATAATTCTTTATTATTTATTTCTTTATCATCAAATCTATCTCATTTTATCGACGTTAACCATAAGCATTTATTCTTGACGGGAGATACCAAATATGAAAATAATCCGAGATGATCGCTGTAGTGAAAGACCATATGATCATTATGTTGTGATTCATTATTTGCACAAATAGGTACTATGATCACTGTTTCAGTGCAGTGTTCCATGTAAAATAAAGTTCGAAACCATTAATTACCGCTATAAATAAAAATTTTTTTTATTTTCATTTTAAAATTTATTTAAATAAAATGGTAGAACTTAATGTTGACTGTCTTATTTTAATTTTTAACGAACTACAAACTGATAAAGAATCTTTATATGCTTGTCTTTTAGTTAATAGAGAATGGTGTCATTTAGTCGTTCCTATATTATGGAAAAAATATTCATGGTATTATGATTATGAAGAATCCGAAAAAAAGCTTTTCAACATAATATTATCTAGTTTATCATCATCCTCAAAACAACTTTTATCTGATAATGACATTAAATTACCTTCAACAATTTTTTTAAAACCCTTACTATTTAATTATATCAGTTATTGTAAATTTCTAGAAGTTGAAATTATAGATAAAATCATAAATATGGTTTTTGAGGAAGAAATTATTACGGAAAATATTTATGATAAAAAAAATCTTTTAGAACAAGAAATTTACAAATTATTTATCGTTCAATGTAAAAATATTAAAGAATTATCATGGCAAACTTTACAACCTTTATCATTATTTCCAGGAGCTTCGTTATGCTTTTCTCAATTATATAGTTTAAGCATTGATATTGATTTTGTAAATTCTGACGCTCTTTATGAGATGACAAAAATTTGTAAAGATTTGAATGAATTAACTGTATATGATTGTTCTCAAGATCATCCTGGATTAATTTCTTTAATCGACGTACAGAGAAATTTGAAAAGGGTATCACTTTATTCTTACAGTAAAAAAGGTATTTGTAAAGAGTTGAGCAAAGCATTAACAAGAAAGGGGAATACAATAAGCGATCTTGGTTTATACCCAGTTAGCATCATTCAACCTTCATTTTTAACATCTCTTATTAATTTAAGGAATATGTCAATTTATAATTATCATAATGATAATATCGAAAAAGAGATTTTGGAATTTCAAAAATATCTTGCAATTTCAGAATTTCCTAAACTACAATCTCTTAATGTTTACGGATTATCAAGTTTTAAAGAATTGGCAATATTAATTGAAAAAACAAAAGGATATATTTTAGAAATTTATATTTATATTTATAATAAAGCTGCAGAAAATACTGAAATGTTAATTAAAGCAATTGCTAATAATTGCTCAAAGATTGAAAGGTTATCTACACATCTTGAGCCAAAAGATTTCATTCATGTAAAATCATTATTATTAAATTGTAAAAGTTTGATACATTTAGAATTTAATAGTTTGAGTTTTTTATTAAGTGAAAATGATAATACCGGGGATGAATTATTAGATAATTTAACTGAATTTGCTCCAAAATCTTTGGCTGAAATAATAATTAGCGGAGATTGGAAGTATTCAATTGATGCTTTAGAAAGATTTTTTGAAAGTTGTAGAGAACGAAATTTAAATCGTTTCGATATTACTCATTATGGTAGATATTATATTACGGATGACCATAAAGTAACAATTAGAAAATATATTAACGAAGGTGTAATAATAGAATCAAATTGTGCATAAAACGTAATGAAGTAAATTTATTAATTTAAGTTAGATTTTCTTTTTTTTAAAAAAAAAAAAAATATAGAATAAAATGATGGTTTCAATAATAAAATTCAAACAAGTTTCGTTAACTATTATGTAACGTAATATTTTAATAAATGATCTTATTAGCTGAATTAAAATATTCAACAGGTTCAATAATTCCCGCGGTTTAAATCTAAAAATGTAGAGTTCGTATCCGTTATCCGGATATCCACGGATATTCGGATTTTCGGATATCCGGTAGAACGGATACGAAATTTTAGATATCCGGATAGAACGGATACGAAATTTTGGATATCCGGATATTATCTGTTAGCAGTAATTCGAAGCCAATTTTATAGTGCTTGCCGGAGTAAGGTTCCTTTTTTAATTCTGGTCGGAATTAAATTTATCCTGAATTATCCCTGCAAAAATATTTGGATATCCGGGTAATATCCGGATTATATCCGTTTGGATATCCGGATGAAAGAACACAAACTCTAACGTGAGGACCACGATCATAAAATAGAGGTTGAATCCGTTGTTTGAACGGATATTACAATCGTTAGATAGTGACCCGCAGATTTAGCAGGTAGTCATTACAGCTATTTGCAAAAATAACGAACCACCTAATTCATTTTTCGACTGCGTATGAAATTTTCATACGCAGCCATACGCAGTCATACACGCATAGTAAACTGCTAGAATTATGTGATATGGCAAATTAAAAAAATATTTTTAAAAAAAGTTTATTATATAATAATAACTGCGGATGACTGCATATGAAAAATTCAAAAAATGAGTTCGACGGCCCCAGCAGATATCACCATGCGTATGACTGCGTATGAAAATTTCATACGCACTCGAAAAATGAATTAGGTGATCTGCTATTTTCACAAATAGCTGTAAAAAACGGATATCCACGGATATTCGGATATCCGGGTAGAACGGATACGAAATTTTGGATATCCGAATATCAGTAATTCGAGCCAATTTTATAGTGCTGGGCGGAATTATAAATTTAGCCTGAATTATCCCTGCAAAAATATTTGGATATCCCGGCGTATTGATTCGTGTTAAAAGATATATATGTACAGTACTGTACATTGACTTTTTGTCCATTATTAACAACTGCGAACATGTTCTTTAATTTTCTTTGTAATTATGGTAAGTTGAAACTGAACAACTTATATATCTATGATAATTTGTCACCTCATAAGATCTATATTATGATACAAAATCCGAAACTAAAATCCCGACAGGTCAAAATCTTACAGAGCGACTTTCGGGCAGCACCATAGCTTTAATGTGGGCTAATTATTCGAGATATATATATATCGCGATTTTGAGTTTCGGGATTCCGTACCATACCCAATTTTATTTTATTAAAGAAAAAGTGGAGAAACAGATACAAAGTTGTATATAAAGGAAAGGTCTAATGCTAATCTATTCATATAGGAGGAATGTACCATTTAAACAACACACATATAAAATCTATACAAGCTCACTTTTTGTAAAAAGGACTATTACCTATAGGGAAATTAATAAAATTAAATTAAATTAAATTAGTTGCGCTCGCCAACATGACATGTGTCTCATTTCATTGTATGCATTCTGAGAACAAAAAATATATGTAATAATGCATTATATCATATTCATTATTAATTAATTAACTAATACCAAAGTTCCATTAAGATCGTACATTTTAATATACTTAGTAACTCTGGCCAGTTTAACTGGTGTGGGCGTGGATCTGGAATCAGATCCTAATGACATCATTATACACCTAGAGATCATTAATATCAGTACTGTACATCACATATTCATAAAACCCACTTAGATACTTTTAACAGAAAAGAAGGATAACAATGAGCCCAATCATCGATTAATAATGATATTTACATTTATGTTGTGTATTAAAATGAGTGGTTTTTTTTATTTAGGATTATATGTTTACAAATTTGGTGAATAAATTTATTTATCCAAAAAAAATATATAATTTAATGATAAAAAAACTTGATAATAATACTTATTTAAATTTTCAGGATACTGTCTGTATATGTATTTTGTTTACGATGCACAAGTTTACTTAAAAACTAGAGTTGATTTAGTCAATAAAACTCAAATCAAATATCAGATTCATTGACGTACGATATCATTTAAGACACGATATTGAAAATTAAAAAATATAATTATAAGTTAATTGGTTAATAGGATAATTACTTATTAAAGCACTAAATACCACGTTGAAATAATTATTCATATTTAAAAGTGATGTTAATCTAATCACATGTTTAATATTCCATGTCATTTAACGAGAAAAATATGGGTAAATTTATTTTCAAGTACACCAAACAAATTAATAAGTGTTGTGCATTCGACATTAAAGTAATGTTTTCCCATTTTGATATCTATAAGATAATTATCCGTTATCCGCACAACATAATTATTGTTTTTGCACTACAACAATGCTTGAAAATTTTTGCAATGTTATTATTTACCAATTGAATTTGTCATTTTATAACGCAATACAACAATGCTTCGGAGTCTTAAATTTGTTGATCGCCGTTTCATTTAAAATTAATGCCAAGGTTAAAAAAAAAAATATTTATTTTTGCAATGCTTTTATTTACCAATTGAATGTTGTAATCTAAAAGCACGTTGGAAAATAAGCACGAACCATTTATAATATTTATCTAGAAATGTACTTTTCAAGATGAAACTAAATAACGAAAATAATTCAGAACATAACATTACCGGAACATCTTAATCCATGTCTAAATCCCTAAAAATACATTATTTAGGGATTATTCTAGATGTAATCAAATTAGTTAATAAAAAAAATTTTAACTGAAATTTTATTAAATTAATTTAAATGTATTAAATATTTCGAGTTTGTTTGTTTATAGAGCACAACATGCTTTATATAACGATCATTAGAGTGACCTCATTTGTTTTCTGCATGTTTTAAACCATGGGAATAGTTGATAATAAATTGACGTGAAGATATTAACCAAGAATGGTTAGTTATGTGTAACAATTTCGAATGTGCGGTCGTATGATTAAAGTAACCGTTTTTTTTAATTTTTGTCTTTATGCAATATACCCTATTTTTATATGAGCACAGAATAAATTGTGATAGGTGCGCACCTACCAATATCACACATAGTACACCGATCATTTAGGGATAATAATGAAATAGTTTCATGTAGAAAAGGGTTTTTTGATAAGTATCATATTCCGAAAATTATCTTAGTCGGTTAAGTATTTAATCCTATTTGTGTTTCTTTAACTAACCAATAAAATTTGATATTATATATTATTCTCTCGTTAAACTTGATTCAAATTGTTTTGAACTAGAAGAAAAATTAACGACAAAAATTGTATAATTTCACTAACTGTACAAATTTAAATATTTTTATTTGAATTCTTAAATTATACATAACATATGTAACATTATTTACTTGAGTAAAAATAAACAATTTTTTTTTTTTTTTTAAAAAAAAAAAAAAAAAAAAAAAAAAAAAAAATTGTATTTCATAAATTTTTTTTGAAGTCAAAATTTTTAACTTAAATCTGAATTTTTACGAGAAAAACATCTTTTCATATTACGAGGTAAACCAAATACAAGAAAGAGCATTGATCCCATAAAAGCACCAGCGAGATCATTACCACCTATACCTTCATTGTGAACTTCACCAAATAAGCCTTCCTTAAGGATCATCGATACAGTTTGAAACGAAGCCAAAATGTTAATTAATGCAAACCCGCATGCAAATAAGACCATGCGTATTGCAGCAGCTTTTGTCATATTATATGCTTTTATTTGATTTGCTCTACTTTGAGCTCTTGGCCGTCTATGTGCTGTTATTGTGGTTCTTGTTCCAGATGTTGTTGTAGCTTCTGAATTCGTGATTTCATGATTACTGTCCACATGAATTTGAATTTCATGCGTGGAAGTATCATTAGTATTATTTCTATTTCCCGTCATTGCTCTCGTAGAGTCATTGCTGTCAGCCCCATTAGAAATTTTAGTTTTAAATTTATCTAAATGCCTAAATACTTGAAAAGCTGCACGCCCTGTGATATTGGAAAACAGGTATTAATTTTTATTCTTTTAGAAAAAAATAAAAAAAAAAAAGTTGTTTCTTTTTATCGTTACTCACCACTAAAATATACTCCAGGAAAAGTTAATAATAAGTTAAATCCGGAGTATCCAATTAACCTAGCCCATACAGGTTTCTTGATGTCACTAAATAACCAAAATAAAAAGTCAAAATTTTTTTTTTAATTAACAAATTATACTTGATTACTCTTCAAAAAGAAAAAAAAAATCCATTACTTACCAATTTATTGCTAATGGTCCTATGGCATTAACTTTAATAGTTACAACGGTTGCAATTATAACTACCACAACGGGAATAATAGCTATAAAGATCATATAAAATTGTTGTAGCTTTTGGGAAGTTCCTTGTTTAAAATGGACAAGTAATTGATAAATATGAAATGCGAAACATAGAGCAGTTACAATCTGTACATATACAGCATATTGAAACTACATTTGAAAGAGAACAGAGTGAGTAAGAACAAATTGATATTTTTTTTTTAAAAAAAAAAAATTAACGAAATTAAACAAAAGATAACTTACAGCTAACGCTTGAAAGTAGCAAAATGTTTTTGGAACACTATTTTTAAAATCATTTATCCAAATGACACTAAGTAATATTAAAAATTCTCCAACTGCCATCGCAATCGCCAGGATTGCAATTAAATAATTTTTTCCTGTCACATATAATTTTATGGCAGTACTTATTGCGCATACCATAGAAATGAAACATATGAAATAAATTATAATAATAGAAATCGCTACCATATTAAAAGTTTGTGGATAAAAGGAAATTATAATAATAAAAAAGGGAATCAATCTATGAAAGGATCTATGAAAGGATCTACGAGGGATTTTTTTGTGAAAAAAAAGGGAGAGGATTTTTAATTAAAAAAAGGAATGAAATTCTAAGTTGGATTTTTATTTATTTTTATTTTTAATTTTTTTTAAGATGATTAAAACAAAATTTTCAAGTTATTATATGGTTTTTTAACCTTTAGTAAATGCTGACTGGTTGTTATTATGTCATTAAAATAAAAGTATATACGAATTCTATTACTAATTAAATTATGTAATTTTTGGGTCATTACAACGTGACACAGTTTTACACTTTTTTTTTACAGAATTACGAAATTTTTTTTTTATAAAAATAAAAAATACTCAAGTAATATTAGTCAACGTTATATAACAAATACGATGATTTTCTGGGAAAAAAAAAATTTCGGATGCACAAAAATTAATCTAAAATAAGGAACCAATAAATGAATTATTATGGTAATCTAACCTTAATTTGTATCGACAACCAATTGGACGGTGAAAATTCTCACATTTCGGAGTCTTTTTTTTTTTGTTTATCGGGTACTAACAGTAACTGTTGCATTGATTTTACTAATTTAACTAACTTTTGCGGATTTTTCTTTACAGATTTTCGTAAAGATTATCATTATATTTAAAACTTTTTTTATCCAAAAATGGTATTCCCAAAGAAAGCTTATTTGCGCTTGGTTCACTAATAATTGCATGTAAAAAATTATTTGTACCGACTATATATTATCTAATACGAAACTTTAGTAACGGTCATGAAACCATTAAAAGGATTAATAAACAAAAATTTTGAATTGGGTCGATTTAATAAAAACACTTTCACATGATCTGGGTTATATTAATTCCGTTGATCTTGTCCTGATCCAATCTTCCTATGTATGGATTAGTGGATTACGGTAAACGGGGATATATTAGTCGTTGGACACAGAGGAACGGGATAGATCGCTGAAAATCAATACTTTATATAATTCATTCCGAGAAAACTTTTAAAAGTTTTTTTTTCCATAAGAACAAAATATAAGTAAAACTAACACGAAAATCATCAAATTATTTAGTTGATCCGGTGCGTATTACCAATTATACGGCTACAAAAGTGAATCTTTGGGACACTAACTCAACAAAGCAAGCCATCGTAATTATAAATATATATATATAACTATTGAATATATAAAAGAATTTTTTTTTTAATAATATTTGCTTCTAATATCTTCAAAACTTATATAAACATCAAATAATTATGTACAAATTATTAAGATAACTTATTAATTTTCTATTCATGCACGAATTCAATTTATCTTTTAATTATAATTTACTCTAAAAAGTATTTATTATTCATCAATATGTAATATATATATTAAATCCTTAAATTTTATGCTTAATTATCCTAGATGTGATATTTCCGGGGTAACATTTACCCGTCAAACGCTGATGAAGTTATATGATTTGTTTATAATACTACTTGCTATTTGTTTATGATCTTGTTCATTGAAACAATTATTCTCTAGTATCTTTGATATAGATAATTATAGAATGTAAGGTAGTAACTAATCAAAATTTTGGTCGCAAAAAATAATTACTAAAAAAGCATTGACTATATGAGGCGCTCGGCAATACAAGAAGACGGCAAATCATGACTCCTTATTATGTAAGGTGGAAAAAGTTTTTTATATCTAGGGTCAGGTACAAATCCTAGATTTATAGGTAAATTATTATTTATCCTACAAGTCTTTGAAATGCACTTATGGTACGCTATTCACTTTTTTATTAGAATGCACATATGATTTTATCTAGGACCTATTAGATTAATTATACCTCCAAGATATTATCACTGACAATTCTTCTATGACTCTCATTTGCAAACAATTGTCTTTTTGAGATCCCAAAGTAGCTTGGTGCAATATAATAGCCATTGGATGATTTCTTTGTTAGAATTTAGAAGCACTGGGAAAGACCTTGAATAAAACTTTGACTATAAATTTTTTATATTGCCAATTAAAACATTCACACTTTATCTAGAGTCAATAGTCAATTACTGTATTTTTCCCATAATTTAGATCCTATTTCACAAGATATAAGTAGCGATATCTTTATTAAAAATTACTAGTTTTGTGTTTCGTTACTTCCGTTATTTCCGAGTACAAAATTTTTTTCATGATTGGCTGATCTTCCTCCTATAATAATGGCGACCCCCGTTCATTACCTAACCCCTTACATAATAATTACACGTGTACAACATTGGTTCATTAATTTTTGCCTTTTATGCTCTTTCAATAAATAAAAAAAATTATATAATTATCTGTTATTAATAGCAATTCGGTTACAAAATACAACTTATGGTGTGATTTTTTTTCTAATATAAGAAATTTAGGACATATAATTCAAAGTATTTCTTTATTAAACTCTTTTGTGTATAAGTGATGTTTAATTTTAATAATATGTTGATAAATGCCGTTAAAATAATAATAATTAACCAGGAAAAATTCCAAACCATATACCCTGTTTTGCTCCTTCCGAGAGAATATTGTAAACACCCTATTATGATAGATTTGATCGTCTGATATTATGTAAATCGTCATTTTTGAAAATGAAACGTAATTGTTATTGATTAACTAGAAGAATAAATAAATTTAGATATCTCAGAGCAGAAAAAATTTTATAATTATTATGCAATTATTGGAAACTGTTGAATCTAGCCGATAATTACCCATATTGTAAATAAGAATCACTCAAATTTAGATTTAGTATACCATAAATTACTGATAATAATTTTGATAAACCTTTTTTTTTTTTTTAATGAAACAAAATAAACAAAATTTAATTTTTGAAAAATAATAATTACCGATAGGCCTTACATCTTTTTTCTTTAAATTCGTCATTTAATTTATTTAAATTCCTTTATTAATATTTTCCGCATCTTTTCTTTCTCGCACCGAGTGCCCATTGTGTCCAAACGGATTCGATGCCTGATTTTTTACGTTTGTATTTGGAAATTCGGATAAAATTTTGTTAAAAAAGAATTCTCACAAGA
Organism: Oehlia diaphana; assembly: GCA_003833135.1. Lineage (NCBI taxonomy): Eukaryota > Fungi > Glomeromycota > Glomeromycetes > Glomerales > Glomeraceae > Oehlia > Oehlia diaphana. The sequence goes on from QZLH01000008.1 coordinate 308,762, forward strand.
AAAATTAGATAAAGTGGTCTCTTTTAACCGTATGATTCATCATTTACCTTTGAACCCAGGTTTTCCATTTATTAAAACCTCTTTATTAGAATTAGTATGTCTTGCTTTGTTTTTCCTTAATTTTATAACTTATTGAATTTCATAGATAAGATTATTTCATATAGACCAGCTCTCTTAATTCTTATCTTCCAATAAAATTTTTTAATATTGGATCTGCATGTTTTTAGAGATCATAATTTAAGTTGTAAACGTTATATTTAATTCAATTTTATCACATACGGTATAACAAAGAAAATATATGATATACAAAGGTGGCGGTATGGTAAAATTTATTACACAAAATTTTTGATATTACATCGGTATGTTCCGTAATATTCGGCATGACATGGCTTGAACCTAATTCACCTTGTACAATTGTGTCGTTATGTGCCTTTTGTGATTATGCCCCCAGATCGGGAATTTTCGATCGGTAATCATATCATACAACATATCGAATCCAAATTGAAAAAATTCGCGATTTGGAATTGAAATTCACAATATATGGCAAGATATAGGTCTATAAAATTAGTTCGGGAATATTAAAAATACTCCTACATTTGCCTTTCACAATCGTAGTTAAAACGTTTGAAGAAATAGTACCGGTAACTCCATAATAAGTTAATGAACATAAAATGAACAATTGGTAACTCATTATAGAACAATCAAAACAACACATATAGTACTTTATTTGGTTATACGACAACTACTCTCACTTATATCCTACCTTGATAAAGAAGGATCAGCTCGTTAGTACCACTACAATGAGTTGAGTTGTAACCGCTACAACTTTAGTTGTTGTTTCGCGCAATTTGAATAAATAATATAATTTTACAAGATGAGATTATTGAAGTAAAGAGATATAGCGTATTTTGAATATCAATTTATCAATCAATTTTCGACGTTAATCATGTGACACTTTGACGTACTTTACTATTTATTATTGGACGGATTAAAAATATTTGCTAATATAAATACGTTTAATCATTTAATAGATATTTTTAGAAAATACCAGATTACGTAGATTAGTAGATTACGTAATGTATTATTTTATTGTAAGTATAAACACTAAACACGCAAATTAAAAGCGTGTAACATTAAAATTTGGAGTTTTGAACGCGTTCTTGTAATACAGTAACAACACAACAGACAACAACTTTAATAATTAATTTCGGTATCTTTTGTCTTAAAGTGTTCTACTATTGGTTTAATTGCTTTTTTTTTTAGTGTAAGGTTAAGTATGTTAAGTATTATTTGAAAGTTTTAAAATTTTACTGATCGACAAGGTAACGGTTACAGCTTATATCACTATATTATTGCTTGTTTTTTTTTTTTGTAAAAATTGACACATCAGCATATTAAACATCAAATGACTATGTAAATAATTTAAAGACACTGCCAAAAAAAAAATGATGTTAAAAAATCAATTCAACAAATCTCTTTATCCAAAACAACAAATAATTTCTTTTACAACTATCGTTATGGAAAATCAAAGTGATTTATTTATGAGGACTTCAATTGAAAATTTTGGACCGAGCGTTGAACCTTTTCTTCAAGAAAGCCAACAAATCTATCAACAAATTGATCCACAACTTTTTACCGATCTTTCATTTAATCTTTCAAAAGGTATATTTATATCTATGATAAAAAAAAAAAAAAAATTAATTTTCGATATTTAATATTATTTATTGAAATCATCATTTTCTTTTTTATAAAAGATGTTTGTCTTGTTTCATCTCCTTTGGCCGTAGAAAACAAATTATTGGAATCTTCTGTTGCACAATTTGCACAATTTCAATTTTCAACAGATTATTATTCTTATCCTTCTGCTACTGTTCCTTTTTTTGAACCATTACAATTTAATTATTATTATCCTTATTATCCTGTTTTTGATATTGCTCCAATTCAAGATTCAATGACAGAGACATCAGGTTTCATCCCATCAAATTATTTCCCTCCAGAACAGAACTTACAATATTTCATCGTTCCACAAATTCCACAACAATTTGATGCTCAATGTACTCAAACAAATTTCTTTGATTCTCCTAATTCATCATCATCCTCTCAATCAAACTTTGTCAAGCAATCACCAAAATTTTCTCCACCTCAATTAAATTTAAAAGTTACAGAAGATTTAGTTTACACGAATAATTATTCTGCGATGGATGAATCTAAACTAGAGAAGAAAAAATTACAAAATAGAGCTGCTGCGCAAAGAGCTCGAGAGAAGGAAAAATTTTTGATAGAAAATTTGAGGAATGAGAATGAAATGTTAAAGAAAGTGTACGAAGAAAAAGTTGAAGAAATGAAGAGGTTGAATTCTATATTGGAATCGATTGAAAAAGAAAGAATGTTAAAAGTAAATTTATAATGATCATCAGTCAAAGGATATGATTTTTGTATGTTTCTTTCTTCAATATATTTTATATACATTATATATATAGTTTTATAGCGTACTTTGTAATATTGTTATCTAGCCTATATAGCCTATTTAGCCAAATGATACGCTACTAAATTTGTAAATTTTATGCATGGTAAAATTTGGCGATCCAAAATATTGTATATATATAATATTTTTTTCTTAATAAAAAAAAAATTATTTTTACTCGTACGAAATCTTTTTTTTTTTTTTTAAAAAAAAAAAAAAGTAAATATTTTAAAAGTTCTTTTTCGGCGGAACGATAATTAATGGGATTTTAAACATTTAACATGACTATTAATAATTTGAAAGTATCATAAACTTCATATAATGTATATATACAAAAAAAATAAATAACAAAATTAATGACGCTATAATTATAAAATTCAACATGTATTAATGTGATGATATATAATGTAATGAGGACATGAAGAATTTTTAGCTGACCTGGTAATTATATTTTATTAAATAACGTGGATTATTATTATTATTATCATTATTATTATTATTATTATTATTATTATTATTTTAACAGGTTATTATTTTTCTTTACACAGAATGATCTTAACGAATATTAAAATATTAATTTTATTATTTGATGAAATATTTGATGATAATATCATTTGATTTGAAGAAACTGTTTCGTTGGATTTGTATATTTGGTACGATGATCTACAGTAGTTGCTGTTGTTTCAAAGTAAGTTAGCGAACTTTTTATCTTTATTCTTTTTTTGATATGTTGATAAGATCAATATAGTACTATATACTGTAGTACTTTAAATAAATTTGTCAAGATATGTAAATATTTGTTTAAAGAAGATACAGATTTAATATTGACAATAATCGAATTATGAGAAAGATTTGAAAATGTCGAGATTGCAGATACTGTTCGGTTAATTTTAGAATCTATTAAGAAAATAACGAGATATTTCAATATAATATTTATATATTAATGTAAATTTCTTTTTGTAATAGCAGATATTTTGGAAGTTATCAGATTTTTGATATATTTAAATCACCTAACGCTAACGTTATGATGATTTCTCTAATAAAATTAGTTCATCATTTAGCTATAAGTAATCACGTTACTTGAAGTAGCTACAAGTATCATCTGAAGTTATTTATAGAATTGAGGGTTGTAATATAATGAAGAATTGATTTACGGTAATTTCTGTTATTTAATTTGTGTTAATTGGTCGAGTAATTATCATAGTAATCATTATATGTGTTTATTAATAATAGGATCATATGATCATGAGATTGACATCTTATTTGGAGGAAGCACTTAAATCACACTATATTAACACTCTCGTACGTACTCAGATATCTTTTTTTTTTTTCAAGATGATCGTGACGTTTTAGAAAATTATTTATTCTTTTAGGAATAAATTAAAATTATTTAGGATATGGAAATCAATAACTATACTGAAGTGTGAAGATTACTACAGAATTTCACGTACTGCAATTATTAGTTGAAAGTATATCAATAACAACATTAATGGTATTGATGTGTGTCAATTTTTAAAGAAATTTTTTTTTTTTTTTGTTTCTTAGTAAAAAATCAATTAATTATTTTTGTGACATTTTTTTTAAAAAAAACGAACTAGTAGAAAACTGTTTAAATTCTCCATCTGAATGATATGGGCTCTATAAGTCTTTATTTTATGTTAATGATTTTTATAAAAGAAATGTTAATTTTAATAAATTCAATATATCTATAATTAAAGTAAAATACTTTATGATCTGGAAATGCATTCACAATACTTGTAAGTTGATAGGTGTATCTGTAATGTTCTAAAATAAAAAAATAAAATAAAATGTAAATATAAAATTAACGTATTAACAATATATACAATTATCCTAATTAAGATCAATATTCTAACCAGAACTCAGATTTCTATTGTAGATAGTTAAAATGGATTATATCTGAATTGTTTGCAAATTTCTGGTTTGAATTGATTATTAACAAGTATATTGTTAAGAAGATTGGTATATATAATTAAGAAAATAAAAGGAATGTATAGGTAAGTCTTATCTACACCAGCTACACTATAGTCGTCTACCCCGTTATGCGCTGATTTTACAAAATCATCCACAGCGTGAGATAGTATATATTCTGTAGGCTGTTCATAGAGAACCGTTGCATCCTTGACTTAGTATAAAACGGCATCATTTTTGCTTGCATTTCTGGATTTGAATGGTCTTTGCGTGTATCCAGCAATGGTGACCTCCCGCTGGGCACTACCTTCATTATGTCTTCAATCTGTTAAAGTGCTATTGCTCTTAAACACCCCTGCAAATTTAGTTTCCTTGTTTAACATCTTATGTTGATATGCTGAAGAGTTGTATTTTGTATCATTTTTATCTTGAATCATGACAATTATAGAGATGGATGTTCCTTTTTTTTACATTTATTGATTTTAGACTAAGATTATAACTTCCAATATGTAATTCTCATGAACTTAGCAAGTCGTTCTTTGTAGGCGATACCTGTATCAATAAATTTTACAAGACTAAAAGATAAAAGTACGACTTTTTATTGATAATATTCTACCTTTTTAAACTATGTAAGGCAATAAATAACGACCCTTTTGTTGATCTAAATGAGTTAGTTTAGCATATTATTTAACAGATCGGTATCTCTATCTAATAAAATATTTGAAACATAAATTTACGTGGAAAAATAATAATATATTATTAAAAAAAAATTGTTCAAATTGTAAAAGAGACTCCGCAGTTTCGGAATTGAATTTTTTATTATTACTGATTTGAAAATTAGTAATAATGATAATATTTCATTATAACAAGGTATTTTACTAGTTTTTCAAAAATAAGTACACGTGATCTAAAATTATGTCATCAAACTTTGCAAATGACGTACATTATATCAAGAGAATCAATGATTTTAAAACCAAAATGATTAAAGTTAAATTTATACCGGAAATGACCAATTTTCACGACGTATTAAATGTATAAATGAATATATATATAAATATATGTTTATTTATTTATTTTTTACTAAATTCTTAAACCTTATTTAAAAAACTTTTAATAATAATAAAAAGATGGTTCAAGTATCGAAAATAACAAAAAGAAGAAAATCTATAATGAGAACTACTATTAAAACTAGAAATTTTAAGACTTCTCACAAAGAAGCTTTTTTTCAAACTTCGAGAACTTTGCGTTTTTCGTAAGTAAAAAATTGCCAATTAAGTTCTTATATATTAATAAATTTAATGATCGACTTTTGTTATATATTATAATAATAGACTAAATAATCCAAAGAATCATAAAGTGATCCGAAAACCAAGGAAACAGGAAACGAACCAATCAAAGAACAAAAATACATCTAAAAATGATAAATCAAGAATAATACAAGAAATATATGAAATGTTTAATGAAACATTCAATGTTGATGATATCGATGATCTTGATGATCTTGATGTTGAAATGAGTGAGATGAATGATGATGTTGATATCGATATTGATGAAGAGATAGTTGATGAAGAGATGGTCGATGCTGAAGATAATAATTGTGATAAATGTACTACTGATGTACATGTTGATGATGTTGATGTTAATAAAACAGGTGGAGCAAATCAAGTGACAGAGAATGACACAAGCAGCATCTCTCAATCCCCTGATCCCCTTGGCCCATGCGGTGGAGTATCTGATACAAAAGACAAAGGGGTGAAATATGATTTTATATGTGATTGTTGCAAATCAAAATTTAAAATCCAAATTTTATTATCTATATAAATAATTAACATAATTAATATAATTAATATAATAATTAATATATTTTTTTTTAATTTTTTAAATTTTATATCTAATACATAGTACATTTACTATACAGTATATTATTATCGTGTACCTATTTTATTCCTAAGTTGACTGTTGTTAATTTGATTTAAAAATAAATTTTTATTAGAATCTTTTATTTTCACAGCCAAATTTCCCGTAATAGTATAAATTCGGTATGCGTGTAATAAAATAATTCTTACGAGTAAATATTTACTACTTAGAAAGATTCATACTTTTTTTCTTCCGGTTACAGATCTATATTAATCTGATGTAATTTATTATTACAAAGCAAAGAAAAATATAATGGTTACTTAATTTTTCTTGCATATTTAAATTGTCATCTAAATTAATAATTAATATTTTTAAAAAAACAACTTTTTATCGTTTAGATACTTATGTAATTATTTTGATAATAGATTATTAATTTCAAATTATAAAAAATTTATTCGCTAGTTGATTCATTAAAAACTTTTTAAACTTTAATGATGCGTGCTGAATTAGTCATCCTTTATTAGTCATATTTTTTATTTTCAAAAGAGCAATTTGCGTTTGATATTATTTCTTAGGTGAAAAATCCGTTTATAGTGACTGTCTATGCGTAGATTGGTCCGTTAAAAATTTTCCGTGTTTCATATATGAGCACGTGATTACTCTGTTTATTCCGGAAATAAATTTAATCAACATGGGAATAAATGATCAACATGCGTAATGTGAAGTAAGCCTCTGTCAGCAAACATTTATGCGACTTATTCAATAATCCAAACAGAATTTAGATGAAAATTTAAATACTTAAGAATCAATCATTATCCTACTTGTAAATACATATGTAATGTTACATTGTAACCAATGTTTGACATTTTTCACTTTAAGAATTTTTCAACTAAATTGGTTTAGACTATATTTATAATTATTTTTAAAGAAATTTTCACCAATACCAGCTTACGTGTGATCTATTGATTTTTTAGGATTTACTTTAATAAAAATTTCACGGATGAAACTATTTATAAAAAGGGTTACATCCCTGATTTGTCGATCATACCAGAAATAATGAACCAAATTCCAATTTCACGGAGAGTGCCTAATTTCGGGACTATGGCCTAAACTGAAGTCGAAATTAATATCGTGTAATAATACGTCTTTATATAATATCATTAAAAATACTTTACAATAATTATATTTTAATGATTTATCTATAAAAATAATTATTATTTTCAAGTATATAGAAACTAATTTGTAAGACATGCGCTCTCATATTACTGTATACAGTATATCATTCTATTAATTCATTTAATATACAATAGATGAAATTTATTTTACCATTCATATAATAAACGAGATAATCGGTTTCTATTTGCTAAGAAACGGCCGCAGTGTGCATGTGGCTGCGTTAAAATATATTATTGTAGGTGAGATCAGAGGATAATTTTTTAATACATTACGATGGTACAATCAATGTTTTTTAAATTAGGTGAGAGAGTTACACCACTGAATTTTTTCATTCTTAAAGAATTTAAAACAATGGAAAATGTTATGTCCCACGAACACAACTGAGAGAGTCTTGAGGGTGAAACTCGTGTTTGATTAAGAATTTGATTCGCTGGTGATGATTTTCTATATACTGTATTAACCATTAGTAAAATTTCCGAATTTTGCCTGTATACTAGAAACAAGTACAATTGTGCTGCCTGGGCATTATTCTGTTAAAGCTTTTTTGGACCAGTATATAGAACCACTCCAAATAATGCTCTTGGACTATTATATTACCAAGATACTATTCTAATGATATAAAAAATAGTATCATTGATGATGATTATGTACGCATCAGCTAACTGAGTATACCATATTTATATTTATCATCCCCAAGTAAGATCGACGAAGTTTTTTTTTATATTGCCTTAAAGACTTACACATTGACCATTGGTATATTCCATTACCAACAAATAATTATTGATACTATTTCTAATAAAACAAAAGAATTAAATTGCATTTTGCAAGAAAAACAAAAAATTATATTGTTTATTGTTACACGAAATTTTTATAATACCATGGCAACGAATAATGATAGAGCCAAAAATTTTGCCATAAATATAACAGAGTTTATATTAAAAAACGTAAGTATATTAAATTAATTTACACAATTTCTTTCACGGTAACATTGTCAAGATTAAAACGTTAAATGATCCACTTATAAAATGACTTATTATTATTATTAATTTTTGCATTAGAAACGATTACTATATTCGTGTAGTATTACGATTACCCCAGCATAAAAAACTGAGCGGGAGTCCCAATAGAAAAGAGGAAAATCCAAGTTTTGTTTCAAAATTTTTTTTAATGATCACAGTCATGTGAGCAAAGTTAGCTTAATAACAAAAATTACTGAAGCCCGTTTGCCAGCATTAAGAGATTGATGATCAAATGACTAAAAAAGTCACATGACTTTTCGTGGAATTTTAAACAAAATTACTAATGAAATTTACAATTTACCATGAAATATGCAATTTATTAAATCTTGAAGGAACAAAAATTTCAGTGTAAATTAACAAAAATTGAATTCATGAAAATTATTAAAAGATTTGCTAAAAACTTTCGGTACTAGATCTTTTACGTCTAAATATTTAACACTGTAATATTTACATATAATTTAAAAGATTATTTAATAATATAGTGTACATTCTTCGCCTATGTACTGAACCCGAATTTCACCCCTAATTTTTTAATATTTTTATAAAGGATATACAGTACTTATATATATATATATTTTGATAAAATCAACTGATTTGAAGGTAAGAATCAACGCCAAAAACAGTAGTGTATATTCATACTGTATTTAAATATACTCAATCAAAATCTACTCAAAATCTAACCAAAATTACAAAAACTATGAAGTCCACATCTATTTGACTTAAAGAATGATTTATGACACCACTTTGTTGGCCTATCTACTCCACTCCTCCTATCATAATCTAACATATATACACACCTCCAGCCGTCCATACCGAGTGTCCTTTCCTCGTAAGCTGGAGGTGCTTCCTGTGCACCATCACTAACGTTGGCTTGACCAGCAAGCCTAAGTACAAAAATGTACAAAAAGATTAGTACGTGCACTCATTAAACAGATAACCCCACAATCATCCTTTTGGTCACCGTTAACAACTAGTAACTAACATATACAACGTGAACGCTTCCACTATCTCCAGTTCACTCCATTCAAACTATTTCGGTCACATCGTCAAACTGATCATTCCCTTGATCCTCCAGCAATATCATTGATCCTTTCGGACGACCATCATCCATCACCCGATACACTTACAACCAAAGTCTTGATGATAAATGTGAAACTACCTATCTTTGCTAGTGGTGATACTTATGGCTAGTTGTCCATGAGCCCTAGCCTCATCTATGAACAACTGACATAAATCTCCTTTTTTTTTTACGTATCTTGACATCTACAAAATAGTAGTCAGGTTAGTGGTCAGAAAACGTTATTACCACTAACCAAACCTTAAAAAAAACTTTTGAAAAAAATATCCTCCACACAGTGTTTGAAACACCGAAAAGGAAGGGATAAGAAATAAAAAAAAAGAGAAAAATAGGTTAAGAAAAGGAATGGAACAAGAGAGGGGAAGAAAGGATGGAATTTTTTTTAAAAAATTATTCGGATGAAATATTTTACATAAATTTGTTAGATAAGAAATTATGTCATACGAAAGATTTTTCCCACGGAGTTTGGAAGCTCTTGATCTTTTAGTTTAAATAATTTATCATATTTTATGTATCTCTATTGGTATAAAAAAATTTGTGTCATTGTTAAACAAATCAAAATAGATTTTTAAGTAAAAAATTTTTTTCTGTTAGATTATTGATCATGTGATCATGTGATCATGTATAAATACGCTCGCTCTGATCTTAAAAAAAAATGTAATAATATTGATTGTAATAACAAAATGAGATTCATAATATCAAGGTCCGTTTATAGGATTTATACCTTTTATACATGAGACGTTATTTTTATGTTAAGTGGTTTCCTTATTAGAAAGTTAACCAAACACTTTTAGCAGCGATTGGCTGTTTTACATAACTAGCTGTTCGTGATAGTGATCGTGTCCCATATTATCAGCAAATCTACCGAATGGTTATCGTCAAATTATGCGAAGGTGTTTGGATCCTACAACAAATCAACCAAAAAATTGTTTTATAAGAAATGTAACTGAGATTCAATATTTATCACAGTATGATTAAAAAGTACAATCATTAGCTGTTTGTGCTCTAGTGAGACTGGACTTCGCTCAAATGATTTCGTTCACTACACGCAATTGATTGTACAAAAATAACAATTTAATAAATACATTTTCGGAATAAAAAACATAGTTATACAATAATCTATGTACTTCATCGAAGAATTACTTTTATCGTTAGATATACAATTTTCGGAATATGTTCCTTGTGATCACGCATCATCCAGTTTTGGATACATATTATAATACAGGATGTAGAGATTGTAATTATAGTGAGGTAAGTTTTTTCGATTGATCATGGCCGATGAAATCATGGCGAATACAACTATAATATTTTTGTGTTAACTTCTTACTAATTGCTGAGATCAAGATCCATACATTAATCGTTCGATTTCCACTTTCGCCATCATGAATCTGTTCTATCGTTAATGTATGAAATAATTTGTATATAGTATTGGAATCTTCGAATAAAAAGAAACGCTATACTACTGTTGTGATGGTCACCCTGAATGGAGGGTCGAATTATATTTGCCAAGTCTTCATCATCAACTAAAAAACAATTTCCTTGTTATGATCTTTATTTAACGGAGCTTCTCTAGTATAAGGAGGATTTTTGGGAATGAAAAAAAAAATGCCTGAGGGTATTGCGAATAACAATTATTTTTGGGTATTCTATTCTATTATCAAGTATAATCAGAGCATTAACCAGAAAATACAGTATCTTTAATTAAAATAACGGCTATATGTTGTACTGTCCATTAATAAAACGATTATCGAATTTAAAAATCTTATTCCATCCGTAGTATCGAACTAAAGATATTGTTTTTGGTATGACATAAGCGAATAAAATTCAAATTTTGATCCAATTGTTTTATAGTTATTTTATTTTTAAGAGTAATTCTCTTACTTATGATTTATATTATCATTATTATTAAACAATATGGTTTTGAAAGAATTCCCTTCGTTATTTCTTATTGATTAAATATTTAACAAACCATAATTATTGTTTTTTGATTTTATAATTATAAATTTTCAGTTTCATCACAAAATTTTTATTTGCCATTTTATAATTACAATATTTCATTTTTTTAATATTTTCAAAATGTTTTTCTATAGATCATTTTTATTTAAACCCGAATTCAAACGTCTAAATCGTCACTATACGACCAAAAAATTGCGCAGTTACAGTAATTCACCTTTATAATAAATTACTTGAGAATTTTTCATGACCATGTTAATCGCACAATCGCACACACATCAATTATGTTACGAACAAGATTGTTTAATGTAATTATTATTCGCAAGGATGTAATTATTATTCATAAGTGTAATTGTTATTCGCAAGATCAATAAATCATGTAATCATGTAGGAGTATTCAGGAGTAAATGATTATTAATTGAATAAGACATGAAAATGCGCAGTTGATGTTCTTTATCTCGGCAATAATTTTTCCGATAGTGGATCAATAAATAGAATCCTTTAAATCATCAAATCCTTAAATATCATCAAAATATTCCTTAAAATATCATCAAATCCTTAAATCAATCAATAAATCAAATCCTCAATAAAACATTTTATATAAATATAATGATTAATAAAATTAGTTTTTTATCTATCTTTCTCTTTTCTTAATACGCTTTGTAAAATGTCATTTTTAAGAGTATTCCGAAGAGGTATTTTTTCAATATCAATATTACAAAATAATTACGAGTAATATTTAGTAACGTTCTCATGATTATAGGTAATGAAACACCCGCCGTAGAAAAACTTGCTCGAAAGTGCGCCAAAAGTATGTAGCAGAGCAAATCCAATATTGGATGCAATTATTAAATATTCTTGTTTATTTAGTGCCTTTGACTTTGTCCATCGTGCTTCAAAACAACGATATCGCTATGAATGTACTATGACAATCGATGACCCGTCAATAGTTATACAACCAGGATTCAATGATGTTCCTACAATGCCCGGCTGTAGAAATGGCTTAGCCGAACAAATACAAAATGCGACTGTGACTGTTTTTACGACAAACAGAGGAATAGATGTCAAAGGATTAAATACTGTTTTTTTTATTTAGAACAAACGATGATCTTGGACAATATGAGAACCATCTCCCTCGATGGTATTAAAAAAAATTTATTTCATATATTGGAGTCCCTTTCCCTATATTCTCCTGTTTTCTTTCCTTTTCTTATATCCAATTCCTTTATATAGGTCCCGTCATCAGAATGGTATTCCGGACGTGTGTGTTTCTGCCGTTGTGGTACACAAATCGACGTTACACCTTTTGATTATGCGTTTAATCAAAATCGTTAACGCACTAGGCAATTTATGTGGAATTTCTTAAATATTTTTCTAGAAAATAGGACTTACGATAGTAAAAAAAAAAATTGGACTTATTAAAAAAATTACTTGGTAAAAAAAAAGACTGTAATCTTTCGTCCTTTTTATAACAAAAATTACAAAAACAAGATCTTCTATTTCTTTTAATTGTGTTGCGCCCAAGGAATATAACATTGCGGTTGCACATTCAGCCTCCACAACAAAATCCCGATCAAAGAAGATTTTTGTTGGTGTTTATCCAGAAGCAATACATCCTTGTCCTTATGATGCTGTTACTTCTTTGTTATCAAGAACTTCTCTATGGCGCGTATCTGCTGATCAAAAACGTGCTCTTTTTCTTATCACAAAAGAACCTCACTCACCGGCTTCCGTGGATACTATTGCCGGATGGATTAAATCTATTTTAAAGATTTCCTCACCAGGTTCAACAGCTAAAGATATGCGTGTATTAGCAGCTTTTTCGCTCAAAATGCTGGAGCTGGATTGGAGACCGTGCTTGCACTTGGCAATTGGTCTAGTAATTCGGTTTATCAGCGTTTCTACCAAAGAGGTATTAAATTGATGTTGGAAGCACGTGTTGGTCACGATTCTTTAGATGAAGTCAATAAAAATTCTCCGCAGTAGCACGTGATTATACTTGTCCGGAGTTATGAGATTGATTTAAGTAAATGTATGAGTTTTAACGAAATGCATTTATATCACGCTCCCTCCCCTTTTTTCCCACCCTATATGCTAGTTGTCCGGAGCGTAGCGAAGGACTATATAAATTACGAAGGTCGATGACAATTAGTGTCACGTGGCGATTTCCGGTTGTCCGCACGCGTCATTTCTGATTGGTCCGCACAGAATGTGTATTGAAAATTTCGTGCTACATCAAAAATAAGTTATGATTACCTTTTTTTTTTAGATTTCGGCTAGTAAGTATATTTTTCTTTTATA
>QZLH01000009.1:0-28194 GCA_003833135.1 Oehlia diaphana
TTACAATTGTTTGCGTTTTCAAAAAAAAAAAAAATATAATAAAATAAAGAAAAAAAAAAAATTCAAAAATTTTTTTTTTTTTTTTTTTTAAAAAAAAAAAAAAAAAAAAAAAAAAAACCACCTTTTAAAAAAAAAAAAAAAAAAAAAAAAAAAAAAAAAAAAAAAAAAAAAATTAAAAAATTTTTTTTTTTTTTTTTTATAAAAAAAAGAAAAAAAAGAAAAAGCAAACGACCTTTTAAAAGAAATAAACATATTATGGAAAAACTATTAGACAACCCAAAACTAAATAAAGACCAGATTCATATAAATGGAGTCATAGCAATATTATCAACGAGTACAATTAGTAATGTAGCAGTTTTTGTAATGATATGGTGGATAATAACGCAAAAACATTCTAGACATACAGTAGTTACTAGACTAGTATTAAATTTAATATTATCAGATTTTATACAATCTATAGGATTTATGATGAGTTATAATTGGTTACGTATAAATGCTATAAATGAAGGAACTTATTGTGATATACAAGGTTTTCTTATCAATTTAGGAGATGTTGCTTCTGGGTTTTGGGCTCTTGTAATATGTTTACATACTTATATGTTAGTCGTCCATTCTTATGAATATTCTCATTTGGTATTTTTGGCCATGATAATAATATGGCCTTTTAATATTGTTATATCTGCTTTAGGTTATGTTATTCAACAAGCTTATGATGAAAGTTTTTATGGTAATGCTGGTGGAAGTTGGTGTTGGATTTCTCCTTCTTATCCAAATTATAGAATTGGTTTTCATTATGGAATTATTTTATTTAATGCTGCCGCTATGATAATTTTATATGCCGTGATGTTTACCGTAATTTACAGACGTCAAGGTTCAATGGCAACTCAAGGATCCAAAAGAGTTTTACAAAGTGTTAATAAAAAATTAGTATGGTATCCTATAGTATATATTGTATTAGTATTTCCATTGGCTCTTCGTAAGTATTACATTTGTTTATATATAACTTATATAATTTATATATAAATTTGTATTAATTAATTCATTTATTAATTATTAGAACGTATTGTTGCTATTGGCATCGATAATGCAAATGTATGGGGAATGAATTAGTAAGTATATTTGATTTTATTTTGATTTTATTTTGATTTTAAAATTAATTTAATTTATTTTGTTTCTTTCTTAAAGTTTGATTCCGGCCGCTTGTGTATTTACGAGTGCAGGTTTTGTAAATACAATAATTTATGGAATAACGCGTAATATCGTATCCGTAAAACCTGTACTTGAAAAGATTCGTAGATTTACTTCTTCTTCCTTTCCGTCAACATTTTCTGATACTGCCACTATGACAAATATGACAAATATTCATAATAATTCTTTACAAAAATCTGGTGAATTCTTTTCAACGATAATTACTGGAGGTTCTGTAAATGATGTTGATCCCATGTCTTCATTTATTTCAATTACAACAACTCAACAAGTACGAATAAGTTATTTAGAACCTCCTGTAAAATCCGAAGTTGATTCAAGTTCTGTAATAATAACTCCTCCAAGTCCTACTTATTCAAATGAACCTTTAAATAATTTACAAAATAATTTACAAAATAATCCATAATTAATTATTAATTTTTATTTATTTTATTTATTGTAATTTTATTAAAAAAAAAAATTTGTAGGATATATTAAATGTAACAAAAAAAAAAAAAAAAAAAAAAATTTTTTTAACCAACCCTTTAAAAAAAAAAAAAAATTTAAAAAAAAATAAAAAAAAAAAAAAAAAAAAAAAAAAAAAAAAAAATATAATAATAATGTACATATATTTTTTATTCGCGTAATTTAAATATCATTATTATTCCATTTTACGTTACGCGTTTTTTCTTCCTACTTTTAAATGTCAATTGTCATCGGTTTAAAGAAAAACAATTAATAATATCAATTCGAAATAGAACTTTTAATTTTTGTATTACAAACATTCTTTTTTTTTTTTTTTAGACTAAAAAATATTCTTGTTTCACTAAATTAACCAATTTGAGTTATCTTGGCAACCTTTTTTTTAATCTTGTATATAATTTAAAACTATTTTAAACTAACTATTTTATACTAACTTTTCTATACCAATGGCTAAATAAAGATATATTAAATTTTATTTTATTGTTTTAATATTGTGTTAATATTTAAACAATACATGGGTCAGATGACTTTAAAAAAAAAGTTATATTAAATATATATTTATTGTATTATATAATAACCTACGTAATATTTTATTTTTTAAATGAAATAAAGAAATTAGGAAATATGGCGAAATCTATAAAATTCAATGCATTAAAATTTGAACACCAAATACTCCATGTTTACAATAATCAAAAACAATATTAACCTTACTAAATTTGATTTCATTGATTATTATTGTAAAAAAAAAAAAATTGTTTAACAATTGTTACACGGTTTTCCATGATTTGTTTCCGAATTTTGAATTAAAAAAAAAGATTCGGTAAAAATTAAACATCTAATGATCAATTCCCTTATATAATATTATTAATATTATTAATAAAGATTTTTCCGTTCAAACTAAACTTCTTTTTATAAATTTTTTATATTGACTAATTTGTTTAAAACGGAGGAATAAATTATGAATAAAGGATGTAGAACGGAGGATAACGGATGATGAAACAGTAAAATAGTAGATGAACAATTGAATGAACTTCTTTGGAAACTGCACCCCGTTTAAATTGCGTTACATTCCCCGATTTTTCTAGGTAATAATCTTCGATTTTTTTTTAAATTTGAGTTTAAAAACTTTTTTTCTTTTTTTCTTTTTTTCTTTCTTTCGACTTTTTCTCTCTACTTCTCCCTCTTTAAAAATAAAATAATAATAATTAATACGATTTTAATAATGGCAACTTCTCAAAGAAAATCATATGTGATTGGAGTTGGAATGACCAATTTCATTAAACCACGTGGTCAAGTTGATTATCCTGGTAAGTTATTGAGATATCCCATGAATTATAGTTCGGTACTGCGGTAACAATTAACTACTAATATTTGAATATCTCATAAAAAACACTCGCCAATTAATACCATTAATACCATTAATATTAACTTATTAGTCATGGCCCGTGAGGCTATGGTCAAAGCATTGATGGATATTGGTAAAACTTACGATGTAATTCAACAAGCATATGTAGGATATTGTTTTGGTGATAGTACTTGTGGTCAACGTGCTGTTTATCAACTTGGTATGACTCAAATTCCTGTCATGTAAGAATAATTAATTTAAATAATTTTATAATTTTTATAAAAAATAATTTTATTTAAATAATTTAATTTTTTTTTCAAAAGAAATGTGAATAATAATTGTTCAACTGGATCAACTGCACTGTATTTGGCTCGTCAAGCAGTTGAATTCGGAATTGTTGATTGTGCTCTTGCATTAGGTTTTGAGAAGATGGCAAAAGGTAATTAAAAAATATTAATAATAAAAAATATTAAAAATAAAAAATATTATAATAAAAAATTATTAAAATCGTTTATTTGTTAATTAAATCGTATATATCTTAATCGAATCAATCAAATCAATCAATAGGATCTATCTCATCTAGCTTTAATGATCGTACTAGTCCACTTGGTAAATTTTTGATTATCTTTACTTGTTTTTTTACAACTATTTTTTCTTGTTATTAACTTGAAATTTTTACAACTATTTTTTTCTTGTTATTAACTTGAAATTTTTACAATTATTTTTTTTCTTGTTATCAACTTGAAATTAATTAAATTCATTTATTTTAAATTGTTAGATACTACTGTATCATTATTATCGGAAACTCGTGGAATTACAAATTCACCTTTTACAGCTCAAATATTTGGTAATGCTGGAATAGAATATTGTGAAAAATATGGTGCCACTGCTGAACATATGGCAAAAATTGGTGAAAAAAATCATCGTCATAGGTAAGTTTTTAAGAAAGTTCATTCATTCTTTTTTTGTAAAAGTAAAAAGTAATTGTAAAAGTAATTGTAAAAGTAACTGTAAGAGTAATTGTAAGAGTAATTGTAAAAGTTATTGAAGTAATTGAAGTAATTGAAGTAATTGTAAGAGTAATTGTAAAAGTGATCAAATTTATTAATTAAATATAATATTTTTTTTTTTTTTTTAGTGCAAAGAATCCTTATGCACAATTAAAAGATGTTTATACATTAGATCAAATAAAATCTTCACCACAAATTTTTGGTCCACTTACAAAACTTCAATGTTGTCCAACTTCAGATGGATCAGCTGCTGTTATAGTAGCATCAGAAAAATTTGTTTTAGAAAATAATTTACAAAATCAAGCAATTGAAATTGTTGCTCAAGAATTAGCTACTGATTCTCCTAATTTATTAGAAAAGAAAAGTTCTATTGAATTAGCTGGTGCTGATATGACTAGAAAAGCTGCTAAACAAGTTTATAAAAAAGCTGGTATTACTCCTAATGATATTCAAGTTATTGAATTACATGATTGTTTTAGCGCTAATGAGGTATTGAATTTATTGAATTTTATTTATAAACGTAATTTTATGAACGTAATCTTATGAACGTAATTTTATGAACGTAATTTTATGAACAAATATTTTCCTAAATATTTTCAAATAATATTTTTTTTTTCTTTTAGTTAATTACTTATGATGCTCTCGGACTTTGTAAACCTGGACAAGCTCACAAATTGATCGATTCAAATGATGTTACATATGGTGGTAAATATGTGATAAATCCTTCAGGTGGTTTGATTTCTAAAGGTCATCCTCTTGGTGCAACTGGATTAGCTCAATGTACTGAATTGGTATGCTGAACTTAATATAATTCTTCTAACTATTGATATTTGATTTTTAATTTTGAACCCTTTTTTTTTTTCTTTAGGTCTGGCAATTAAGAGGATGGTGTACAAATAGACAAGTACCAAATATTAAATATGCATTACAACATAATATTGGACTTGGTGGTGCTGTTGTTGTAACTATTTTTAAACAAGCCGAATTATCAAATAAAAATGATGATAAAGAAGGTTGGAAACAAAGATTTAATTATAATCCTGCTATTGAATCAAAAGGTATAACTGAAAAAGATTTTAGAAATGTTTGTTCAAAACAAGTTAGTGAATATTTAATTGCTACAGCTAAATTGTAAAAATAATATAATTATAATAATAATAATAATAATAATAATAATAATAATAATAAGATGTGAAAAAAATAATTTTATTTAGAAAAAAAATATATAGTAGTATTTTTGACTTTGATAATTTTTTTTTGGATGTTACAACTTACAATATAACCACTATAACCCATCATATAATAGCCATCACTATAACCATATAACATATATACATCATATAACTACCATCATCATTATAACATCATATTAACATATATCCATCGCATCACTATAATAACATACATATATAAAATATTCATAAAATGTTAAATCACATCGATATTGTGTCGATTTCGAGAATTGAGATAACAATGAATAATGACATATAGGTATTATATAGGGGTCTTGACATATAAGGGCTTTTGACATATAGGAGTATTGGCATTGACATATGACAATTATGACATATAGGAGTCTTGACATATAAAGAATATAGATTGTCGTACAAGACCAAA
The DNA here is from genome assembly GCA_003833135.1 of Oehlia diaphana. Taxonomy (NCBI): domain Eukaryota; kingdom Fungi; phylum Glomeromycota; class Glomeromycetes; order Glomerales; family Glomeraceae; genus Oehlia; species Oehlia diaphana. The sequence continues at coordinate 5,641 of QZLH01000009.1, forward strand.
CGGGTTCCGTTTTCACATGTGACTGATCGTTACAGAAACTGATTTAATCACTAAAATAAAAATCTAATCGATTTCCAAATTCCAAAACTTTCATAATGCTATAACCTTAAAACCTGGACAAAGGAAAATTTTTACATATGCATTAAATATTAGAAGTCTCGTCTTTCGTTTTATTCCCAGTCTACTTCCCAAATCTTCACAGTCTACTCCCAGACTTCCCAGTCTGCTTTCCAGACTATTTTCCAATTTACATTCCATTTATTTACAGTCTGAAAAAAAAGTTACAACTCCTCTGTTCGCTTTGCTCACAAGTTATATTGGATCAAGCGGAATCACTTTAAAAGAACTAGTTTACATAGATCATGGCATATCAGATACTAGTTAAAGAATAAGAGATTTAATACATGTTATAATATTTATTGTAGAACAATAAAAAATATATATTATCATTATGAAATAATCAAGTCATACGAAGTACTTTTCGTACTTTTCACCACTATGATAATGTGGAATTAATAATGTAGCAGGAATAATATAACAATAATATAGCAATAAGTATACCATAAACTGCAAAATAAGAAAAAAAGTATATTAATGTCTCAAATATGACTGTAGGCCGTCTGACCATTTCTTGGATTTTGGAATTGTGTATCGGATCAATCAAAATGTGGAGGAGTATAATCCGATTTGTTTAGCTGCTAAGGAAGCGTTATTAGATTTATACAAATTTTGTCCATTACCTCAATGATGACTATGGATAAATTTGATATAGTGGGTTCCGCTTCTTAAATTTTCACCAATAGTTATCGCATTAATTCCGAATAATGGTTCAGATAAAATAGCCGATATGAAGAGTGTCATCAATGATGATTGAAGTTGGTTTTGGTTATACATATTTCCTTTGCCCTTTATTGTGCAAGTTCTAGGGTAGGACGATGGATTGTTGACACTGATACAGAGAATCCTGTCTTCTTGAACGTGGAATTTCTTATAATTTATAATTTAGAAAATTTTAATGTGTTGCATGGCACAGTATTTTGCAATTGTTGGAGCATATACATCCTGGATTGCGTCGTAAAGCAGCAATTTATTTTTCAAGAAGCTTCAATTCAAATCCATTAATATATTTGATCCTCGTGAAGATAATATCTTTGTATTAATTACCAATGTTATACTTCACATTGTCCTCCTTGTAATAGGCAGTTTACCAATGAGTATCCCACAGAACTTTTTGACAAAGGTCCTAATAGTATTTCCGCGTGACAGTTGGGTTTAATCTGAATCTCTGAAGAGAAATTCAATGTATAATGATTATCCATCTTGATATTTGCTGAATATTCACTGATCTTGTGAAAAGATTATCTATTAGGCAGATTTGTAGTCATTAGTCAAATTAGGTCCAGTGCCAGTATGATGGCAGCTGGTGATATTATGTTGTTACTACTATTGTTGCTGCTATAGCTGCTGTAAAACGAATCGAAAATTTACTTAAAGTATGTTGCTGTTGCTGTTGCTGCTGTTGCTGCTGTTGTTGGTTGCGGTGGATCACTGGATTGTGGATCACTGGATCACTGGTTTTTAACTACTGCCCGTTAACCTGGAATTATCTTTCCTTTGGTCTTTGCGATATAAGATTTTCGGAAGTTTTGAAAGTGCATGAATACTTTTCGGCCGTGATGAGCGTGCGTTGCAAGGAAGCAACTTCGGAGCTTGCAAACTATTTTGTTAAAATTTCAAGGACTTTGTTAACGGACAGCACAACCGTTTTAATAAGGTTAATGTTCATTTATTTAAGTCGCTGTAGATCTCTTACAAGTATAACTGACGACCATTTTTTATTCTATCCAGTATCGATTATTGGGACAAATCATGGTGTTAATGTTTGACAATCTATTGTTTAGACAAGGGTGTGATCACAAGCATTAATATAGAAAGTTGTTAATTTATAAAACAAGACTATGATAGCCAAATGTAATTTATTTTCTATATTAATAAAGCTGACCCAGAAATAGATTTCACAATATATAATCGATTTCTGATTAATCGCAACGTTACTAGAAGTATAATAATAAAATTATGTAACTTTAAATTTTTATTTTTATTTTTAAAGATCAAAGGAAAACCGTAGGTAGCGAACAGAACCACCGCAGTACAGAGCGCTTTTTTAAAAAACTAATATTACGTTGCAGCCCGATTATTAGTCACGTGATTTTACGGTTACTTTCTCAGGCGTTACAGATACTCGGCCAGCATTAAAAAATTAACTACGTTACTATGTTAATTTCAAATCATATAACTTTTTCTCTCTGTTCATTTGAAAATTTTCCTTCCCTTTAGATCATATGTACCATCTTCCACTTGCTGGGTTGGAATTCTTTCATATACAATATGTTGTTGTGCTGATATTTTTTTTCTTAAATTTTGCTTTTTAATTCCTTTTGTACGTTCCCAATCTGCCTCTTTAGCCAATACGATAGAGGATGAAAATTTATTCAAATTAACATAATTTGATTTTATTCTTACTTAAAAAAATAATTTAATTTTTATTGATTATTATTCTTTTTTTGATAAATGAATCAATAAACATAAAACAGAAAGAAAAATAATAAAAAAAAAGTCAAATTCCTCAAGAAATTTAAAAACTTAGGAAGGAATAGTAGAGAAATCAAATGTTCCAGGGAGTTTATCGGCAAATGGATCCCAATGAGGATCATCATGCCATTCATATTCGGCTGTTAAAGCAACTTCATCGGCCTTTTCCCTTCCGTATATGTCAGAAATAAATCCAAGTGCCATATCCATACCGGCAGAAACTTTAATAAAGTGAAAGAAAATTAATAAGTACATTTGATGTGCGTATATATAGTATAAATTATACATTACCTCCAGAAGAAGTATAAAATTTCCCATCTACAACCCATCTAGCCTTTCTTACCCATGATACATTGGGTCCTGTAACGCGAAGTCATATGAATGAATAACGCAAACTTTTTTGAAATTAATCTTGTTTCTAAATATAAAATTTTAATTTGATTCGTACCAAAAGAAGTCATCCAATTCCAAGCTTGTTTATTAGTCGTAGCTTTTTTTCCATCCAATAAACCAGTTTTAGCAAGTAACCCACTACCAGTACATACTGTTAACACATATTTTACTTTTGGTACGCGTTGTTTAATAAAATCCAAAAAATCACTATTTTCCAATTCATCTTTGGTTCCAATACCACCTAATCCAAAATAATTGTTTTTAATGATTGTTAAGTGTTTAAGTGAAAGTTTAACATTAATCAAGCACGCACCTGGAATGAATAATATATCAAAGTCGGGACAATTTTCAAAATTATAATTAATGTAATTGGCGATTTGAGGAGTAAATGATGTTACATGTTCTCCAGTTTGAGTAATAGTTATAATATTAAAATTATCTTTCAATGAACCTAACATACGAAGTGAACCATTTACATCTAATAAATCGTAATCTTTATATAAAAGTGCACCGACCGTGAAAAATTCTTTTGGCATTTTTTGATATTTGGGATTTGGAAAGGAGAAAAAAAATCAAACAGAATCAAAATGGCGTTTATTGACGAATAATTCCTGTATTTATATTTAATTAATCCATGTGTTAATATGGCTTTCAATAATTACGTGTTAATATGGCTTAAATGGTAATCATTTTCCATTGTAACAATGCTACTCATTATGATGTAAGAAAAATAAATCATGATTTTAAATAGAATTGTCGTCTATTGGTTTTACAAAAAGAACTTTCATTTTTTGAATGATTTAAGCTATTTTCAATAATACATATACTGTATATCGGGCTATTAGAATGAATTTTTGCGGTGTACGGATGAATTTTAATTTTAATTAATTTATCCCAAACCTTTTTTTCTTGACGTGATAGTGTTCTGACCAATCAAATTTAATATTTTTTTTTTGATACAAAAATTCATGAATCATTTAAAAAATTATTCATTCTGTTTAAATAATTAAATGAGAATTTTTAATTCATGAATTTTTTTAATGTCATTGATTTTTTTTGTCTATAATCGGAAATGCCTGTTATAAAATTAGAGTATATACTGTATGTAAAGAAAATATACTATAAAATACATAAAATTATAAAAATGTCTAACAAAAAACCGATATCATATCAGTCTAAAGAATTAGTTATTTCATTTAAATCTGCCAAATTCATTATATCTACTCTCAACGGGTGTACCGGGAACACCGGCGACATCATCATATCTATCAAAATTTGAACCAAAAAAGCCAGGAACTTCTTTTTCTTTTTTCCTTTTATTGATAAATCTATAAGCAAAGAATCCGGCGATTATAATTAATGCACCTCCTAAAACTCCAAGGACTGATGCAAGGATAATTGTTGTTTTATCATTATTCGAAGATTGTGGATCAGAAGTTTTATTATTATCCGATTGATTAGTAAGTTCAAGTGAATTGACCCATGTGAAATTTCTTATATCCATCACATAAATTTTTTCATTTTTACCTAATGGTTCGGCATCTTGTCGGGTAATATTCCCTTTAATTAAAAAAACCAATTAATTAATGTGAAATATTACATATTATACATGAAGAAAAATTTTCATAACATAAATTATTTACCAAATGCCACAATCATATAATTTCCATAAAGATCCGCTGAATGAGCCGTAAGTGTCGGAAATTTACCAATATTTGTAGATACTTCCGGTGCTGTTATTTCAAATGGATCTTTTTTTGTATCTATAACCAACACATCTGGAGATGCTTGATATAAGCCAGCATTATTGATCCTACGAGTACCTCCATAAATAATAATTTGATCATTTGGAGCTTTTAATTTTTTTTTTTTTTTAAAAAAAAAAATATGTATGTTTTAAAAAGAATTTTTTTTCAAAATGTTATTCTAAAATAATAATAATTTTTTTTTTTTGTTTTGTTTTCTTTTTACCTAATACTGCTGAATGCCTCTGACGACTTTCGACTGGTATTGTTGCTGTAATTCTTGCTGGCTATATAAATTGGAAGAATTTAAACCTTTAATTAAAAAGAAAATAATAGGGATGATGATGATGATGATGATATTAGTAATTAATTAGTTAATATCAATACATACTTTCGTTGACCATGTTAAAGAATTTGTATCAAAAAGAATAATTTGCGAAATATCTGCTAATATGACTACATTGTTATTTCCATTAAAAGGTCCAAATCCTCCTACATACACAATAATACCATTTGATAATAATGTCGCTGAGTATGTAGCAAGTCCATTAACCGCAGTATTAATTGACCATGATGGACCAGCAATATTAAAAGTTATCATATCGCTAGGAAACGTTCTGGTTGGTGCACCTACTAAAAAATTAGCAGCTCCACCAAAAATATAAATTTTTCCTGAATTATCACTAATAGCTTTCATTTCTAATCGTCTTGAGGGAGCAGTACCACCAACATTAGGAGTATTCCATGATGAGGAATTAACATTAAATTTATATACAAATGATTTAAATGAATCTTTTTGTGTAGTTACATCATACTCCATTCCTCCAAAGAGATATATATCTGCATTATTAGAATTATCTAATGCAACAGATGCCCATGAACTTCCAAACGGAATATTAGGGATTTGAGTCCATGGTGGGTTTGCTACATTAAATGATTGAGATAAATCAAGATAAAATGCATCATTTGATGCTCCTACGGCTGTTATTCCACCAAAATAATATATCCTATTTCCAATAAGTATAGAAGATTGACCTATACGTCCTATAGGAACATATGACTCAACTCCAAAGAATATGTATTCCAACGCAAAGGTTAAACATAAATAAAAAGTGGTATAAGACATTATTTTAATTACTAAAAACTTTTAATAATTGAATGTGGACTGTGGAATTAAAAAAAAAAAATTAAAAAGGACATACATTTATTTCATAAAACCCTTTTTTTAGAATTGGATTTTTAATTTATTTTTCTTTAGACCAAACAATGTCACAATGCCCCTAATTCATAATTACCGAAAGTTCTTCCTTATGCATAATGTTGATCTATTACTAAGCGAATAAATGAATAAATATTTATAGTAATTGATTACCCAGTAAACAACTTTGTAATAGTTTTATTATTTATCAACCATGTAAATGACAATACCATCTAACTTGGGAGATGTAACACTTCCGGAGTCGAATAGGAGTCCACTGTTTCAAAATTATTCCAAATCCGGAATGGACGTAATAAAAAGTACTTATTTGTTTATCACACAATTTCGATCCGGTTTTTTTAAGTCATGTTTTCAATACCTATTTTGTATAAACCAACTAACAAGGAATTCATTGTTAAATCATTTTAATAAAATCATAAATTACTCAAAAAAAAAAAAATAAATAAATAAAAATCAATCCATTAAAAAAAGAAAATTTTCTGTGATTATAAGAAATTTAGAAATTTTAAGAAATTTTATTAATTTTCAATTGAATTTAAAACTAATTCAACTATTTACATTACATATTCACATGTCTTTGATCGTTGGCGAGCATCTGATATTCTGATAGTTGCTCAGATTACACATGATCTGCACACATGATTCTAGGGTTTATTAATCTTATATCAGGGTCACGATATTTACATATTACAATATTAGCTTGATCATCTAGCAACTAGTTCAAAATGCGCAAAATGAATTTCAATGTGGGTGATCCGAAAGTACTGACTCAAATCTTTTGATAAACGTGCATAACATATAACTTTATTATTATTGTATTATCTGCACTATTGCATTATTTTTTTTAATTTTTGCATCGGTTAATATAAGTTTTCTGAAAACTGAATCGTTATTAAGCACAAAATTATTTTATTAGCTTTTTTTTGTTCATTAAACGCCTTTTTGAAAATTGATGATCATTACTCGATTTTATAATGTTAGTCAGTTAGTGCATCTTACGGAAAAGATGATTATAGGAAAGTCGACTGTTGATATGGCATAACTGAGATCACATTTTACAATTTATTCCTAAAGTTAAGTTCGCGTATGCAGTCGGTCCTGGTGAATTATTCGAATATATGTAATTTAGATGTTTAATCAATGCTTTTCATCTAGTCTTTTATTTTTTTGATTATTATTAAGAAAAATATTCATTTCAAAATGTTATGATTTTATGGATCTAACGTAAATTTTATAAATCAATTATTTAGATATGTATGAATATTTTCTTTTTTTTTTTCTTTAAAAAAAAATGAATGATGTTCTATTGTTTCTAATTGATCTTTTCGTAAATAAATGATTCGTTTCAATGAGATGAATCCAAATGATATAATTTCAAATGTTTGAGATATCATCAAAAGGCGCTTATTTTTAGTTATTATATTAAAAGTGGAGCGTGCTTAATATTAGTAAAATACGGTATATGATTTAATTAGAAATTAATAAACCCACCTAGGAATGGAATCCGTTTGAGTCAATTATATAAATTTACAGTAGCCAATATTAGGAGTTTCCTCCATTATTGTAAAAAGTAAACTCTTATTGATGATGTGCATCATAAAAACATGGTTGTGGCGCAGCAATTTTGATCATCAGATTTTGATGGAGAAACGGATGTAATTCAATTCCGTCCAAATTCAAAATTTTTAATATAACCTGTTATACACGTAATTTATTAACCAAGAGACACTATAAAATGCTAAGAATTATTTAAGACTGATCTACAAAATATATCCGGACTTACGGATTATCCGGATAGAAATCGGATATTTTTTTTATTTATCCGAATAACAGATTTTATCCGGATCGAAATAAATAGTATTTTTTATTTATAAAAAAATTTTCTAAACAGATAGAAGAACTTTTCTTGTCGTAAATTCATATATAAAGTGCTAGTAGTAATGGTATTTATATTAATTATTTTAATTATTTAAAAAAAATTTTAAACTTGTGAATTTTCCCAGCAGTTTGGATATAAAAATTACTATTTTTTATTACGATTTCTCGATTTTAAGTGTGTGGACAGGGAGACAAAAATTTATTCACTTATATCGTTGCGTATGTAAAAATATCACTTTTTACATGCCTCGGTTGGCGATTTACTATTATCAACAGGTGTACCAGGGAATCCGGCGTCATCATCATATCTATCAAAATTTGAACCAAAAAAGCCAGGAACTTCTTTTTCCTTTTTCCCTTTATTGATCCGTCTATATGCAAAGAATCCACCTACTAAAACTAATGCACCTCCCAAAACTCCAAGGACTGATGCAAGTATAAATTTTGTTTTATCAATATTAGAAGATTGTGAAGGTTGTGAAACAGATAATGAAGTTTTATTATCCGCCGTTTGATCAAGATCAAGTGAATTGATCCATGTAAAATTTCTTATATCCATTACGTAAATAATTCCATTTTTATCTAATGATGGGACATCATTTTTGTGAGTGGTATTTCCTTTAATTGAAAATAAAAAAAAAATTTATTAATGTGAAATATTATATGATATAAAGAAGAAATTTTCATTATATAAATTATTTACCAAAAGCCACGATCATATAATATCCAAAAAGATTGGCTGTATGACCCGCAAGTGATGGAAATATGCCAGTATTTGTAGATATATCCGGTGCTGTTATTTCAAATGGATCTTTTTTTGTATCTAAAACTAATACATCTGGATATACTTGATTAAAGTCAACCTCGTCGGTGGTACGAGTACCTCCATAAATAATAATTTGATCATTTGGAGCTTTTGATTTTTTTTTTTTTTAAAAAAAAATATGTATATTTTGAAAAGAAATTTTTTCAAAAGTGTTATTATTTTGTGCTATTATAAATAATAATAATAATTATTATTTTTTTGTTTCATTTTACCTAATACTGCTGAATGCCTCTGACGACTTTCGACTGGTATTGAAGCATTAATTCTTGCTGACTATAAAAAATTTGAAGAATTAAACCTTTAATTAAAAAGAAAATAATAGTGATGATGATGATGATGATATTTGTAATTAATTAATTGATATCAATACATACTTTCGTTGACCATGTTAAAGAATTTGTATCAAAAAGAAGAATTTTTGAAATATCTGCTATTAGAACTACATCGTTATTTCCAATAAAAGGTTCAAGTCCTCCCACATACACAATAATACCATTTGATAATAATGTCGCTGAATATGTAGCACGTCCATTAACCGCAGTATTAATTGACCATGATGAATCAGCGATATCAAAAGTTATCATATCGCTAAAAAACGTTCTGGTTGGTGCACCTATTAAAAAATTAGCAGCTCCGCCAAAAATATAAATTTTTCCTGAATTATCACTAATAGCTTTCATTTCTATTCGTCTTGAGGGAGCAGTACCACTAACAGTAGGTATATTCCATGATATGGAATTAATATTAAATTTATATATTAATGATTTAAATGAATCTTTTTGTGTATTTACATCAAACATTATTCCTCCAAAGAGATATACTTCTGTATTATTAGAACTGTCTAATGCAACAGATGCCCATGAACTTCCAAACGGAATACAGTATTAGTTATTTTAGCCCATGATGGATTTGCTACATTAAATGGTTAAGATAAAATACATCATTTAATGATGTTCTTACGTCTGTTATTCCACCAAAATAATATATCTTATTTCCAATAAGTATAGAGGAATGACCATACGTCCTACGGGAATATATGATTCAACTCCAAAGAATATGTATCCCAACGCAAAAATTAAACACAAATAAAAAGTGTTGTAAAACATTATTAGTTATTAAATGCAAATTCTGAAATCAAAAAAAAAAATAAATAAATAAATAAATAAAATTAAATAAAACGAAAAGACAAATCATTTCATAGCAATCTATTAACAATTCGTTTTTTGATTGTAAGCCCATTTTGGGAATCAGTTACCAATTAACGATGATAATGCCACTTGTGTATAATGATAAGTATTTATAGTAAACGATGCCAGTAATCATTTATTATAGTAATTTATTGCTCGAACCATGTAAATTTACGGAGGTGTAAAACCGGTATACATTATGAATTTTTAGATATGTAATTTTTCAATATGATGGATTAATATTCGGATCTACTCCGAAAAATACCATGTGTTTTGCAGGGTATTTGGAAATAATTGAGATTTTCACATATTTCCAGTAGGTGTTCCACTGGTTTAAATTTCCCCAAATACGGAATGCGTAAAAAAAGGTACTATTACACAAATTCGATTCAATTTTCAAGAAATTTAGTTGGAATTTTATAATTTCAAACTGATTAAACTGATTCGGTTATGTCCAGCTATTATTTCACATATGAAAAAAAAATAAAGTGGTAGCCGCAGACACATGGTCTGCACAGGTTATGCTTAAATTCCATATATCAGTATATTTATAAAAATTAATGAAATAAAAAAAAAAAATCCTTAACCATACTTTAACGATAATTAAATAAGCAACAAAAATCAGACAAGACAAAAATGAAACGTTTGACAATTTGTAAATATTAATTTATTAAAGCATCTGTGCAGTCATCATGTGATTTAGTGATTCTAGAAACTCACAAATGCCTCTTTTTTTGTTAGATTTGGCTTAAAAAAAGGACCAAGTTCAAATATTAATCATTTGGCTTAAAAATTAAATGCTAAAAAAAACTCCCATTTTTTGCGGCACAGTACCCCCCATGTTTTATCTGGCGACGATCTTATTATCTAATAAATAATATAATAAACGTCCGCATGATCTATAAGTTTCAAACATTCTCAATTAATAATAAAAATTCGCGCAATAGAGAGTGAAATTTGTATCATACTATATGGTTCCGCAATACGGTAAGCCTTTTTTTGTTAAATGCTAAATCTAAACCCCAAAAAAATATTTTTTTAAAAAAAGTTAAATACTAAGCCCAAACAATTAGCATCATTTTATATTATTTATTTATTCTATTATCAAACTGCCCCTTTTTTTAAAAAATTATATTTGGATCAAATCATTATCTAAAAGTATTTGTATAGATGCTGTTATTAGATTGTGATTGATTTAAACTTTTGCTAGATACCGTACGCTACACGTGATTCGCGTTGCATTTTTTGATCCGATTTTATCAGTCAGATGATTATAACAAATTTATTGAATAATAATTAGTGATGCTGACTTAACTGAAACTAATTGATTTTAACTTTATTGTTTTAGTTTTAGCTAGTTGTACAATTGTTAAAAGTTGTAATAAATTTAATTCCACTGAAATTTTCTTATCAAATTCGTAATATCAGCCTAAGTTCCGATAAAATCGAAAATTTCAAGTTAACTTTTAGTGTATATAATGTAACACAACTTCTTGAACCCCTTTACGAGCATATTAAAAAAGCTTAATATCCGAATTAAAACATTTCTGGAAATTAGCGCTACTAAAATAAACAGAAATTTAGCATTTTCAAACATAGCAAGCTTTGTTAGAAACTTTTGAATTTTCCCAGCAGTTCAGAAATAAAAATTATATTATTGTTATTTTTATTACGTTCAGTTATCGATTTTTATGGGCGGGAAACACATAAATGCATAGAAATATGGTGTATAGTCTTTCGCGCCCAGATAAAAATTTATTCACTTATAAATTATAATGTTGTGTGTATAAGTTCTATACACAGACATTAAATCAACTAATTGTAAAAATATGTTTTTACATGACAACATATTATTATATTTCTTACTTGAGCATATTGGTTTACATATATCCTAAAAATTTTAAATAATTTTGATTTGTAAATATTTAATTCTAAAATAATCATATTTATGTCCCGTTTGTGAACCCTTTGTGAACCCATTTATCGAATATAGCTTTATTTTTTTATTTTTTTTATTTATTTATTTGCGATATTTAATAGTTACTCGGCACTTTGTGCCGATATTTGCAATAAGCAATATGATTGGTGGAATTTACTGAGCAAATTTCATATTCTTATTGCAAAATGCATTTAAGGCACGATCGTGCCGTAGTTACGAGGTCACGACCAATTAGTAAATGTCTGATAAAAATTATTACGAATTATTTATAACTGAAATTCATTTATGAATCTTTTTTTTTTTTTATAATAAATCGTAAATGGCCAAATAGCCTAAAAAATTGTCATATACTAAACTAATTGAGAAGATATGTTATAAAATACATATAAAATATAAAAATAGTGAACAAAAACTTATATCAATAAATCTAGTCAAAGAATTGATCATTTTATTTAATCGAGCTAAGATTATCATCAGAAGTAGGTGTGCCAGGAATACTGGCATGATCATCATTCGAACTAAAAAAACCAGGAGCATGATCTTTTTCTCGTTTCTTTATATTGATCCATCTATAAACAAAGAATCCACCTGCTAAAACTAATAAACCTCCTGAAATCCCAAAAGCTGATCCAAGTAGAAGTTTCAATTTATTTTTATTAGATTGTGAAACAGGTGATGAAGCTTTTGAAGTTTTATTATCCGCCGCTTGATCAAGTGAATTGATCCATGTAAAATTTCTTATATCCATTACGTAAATAATTCCATTTTTACCTAATGATGGTTCATCATCTTTGTGAGTGGTATTTCCTTTAATTGAAAATGAAAAAAATTTATTAATGTGAAATATGCATGCAGCGAAAAATTTTCACAATATAGTTTATTTACCAAAAGCCACGATCATAAAAGATCCAAAAAGATTTGCTGTATGACCCGCAAGTGATGGAAATATGCCAGTATTTGTAGATATATCCGGTGCTGTTATTTCAAATGGATCTTTTTTTGTATCTAAAACTAACACATCTGGATATACTTGATTAAAGTCAACCTCGTCGGTGGTACGAGTACCTCCATAAATAATAATTTGATCATTTGGAGCTTTTGATTTTTTTTTTTTAAAGAAAAAATATGTATATTTTGAAAAGAAATTTTTTCAAAAGTGTTATTATTTTGTGCTATTATAAATAATAATAATTATTTTTTTTTTTTCATTTTACCTAATACTGCTGAATGCCTCTGACGACTTTCAACTGGTATTGAAGCTGTAATTCTTGCTGACTATAAAAATTTGAAGAATTTAAACCTTTAATTAAAAAGAAAATAATAGTGATGATGATGATGATGATGATATTTGTAATTAATTAATTGATATCAATACATACTTTCGTTGACCATGTTAAAGAATTTGTATCAAAAAGAATAATTTTCGAAATATCTGCTATTAGGATTACATCATTATTTCCAATAAAAGGTTCAAGTCCTCCTACATACACAATAATACCATTTGATAATAATGTCGCTGAATATGTAGCACGTCCATTAACCGCAGTATTAATTGACCATGATGAATCAGCGATATCAAAAGTTATCATATCGCTAAAAAACGTTGTGGTTGGTGCACCTACTAAAAAATTAGCAGCTCCACCAAAAATATAAATTTTTCCTGAATTATCACTAATAGCTTTCATTTCTATTCGTCTTGAGGGAGCAGTACCACTAATAGTAGGGATATTCCATGATAAGGAATTAATATTAAATTTATATACAAATGATTTAAATGAATCTTTTTGTGTATTTACATCATACGTTATTCCTCCAAAAAGATATACTTCTGTATCATTAGAATTATCTAATGCAACAGATCCCCATGAACTTCCAAACGGAATATCAGCTATTTTAATCCATGGTGGATTTGCTACATTAAATGGTTGAGATAAATCAAGATAAAATACATCATTTAATGATGTTTCTACGTCTGCTGCTGATATTCCACCAAAATAATATATCTTATTTCCAATAAGTATAGAGGAATGACCTATACGTCCTACGGGAATATATGATTCAACTCCAAAGAATATGTATCCCAACGCAAAAATTAAACATAAATAAAAAGATTTATAAGACATTATATTAATTATCAAAACTTTTGAGCCTGGAATAAAAAAAAAAAAAAGATTAAACATTTCAATGATTTCATAACGACCCCGAGTTAAATTTTTTAGCAAACAATGCCACAATTCTACCTAAATCGTAAGTTACCGATGATCTATCTATCTTCAAGTATTTATAGTAATGATCAGTGAACCTGACAGGGACACTAACAACACTGCCGGAGTTGAACAGGAATTAGAAGTCTGTTTTTTAAAAAAAAGTTGATTTTCTAATACTTATTTAATTATTAAAGCATTCTTTGAAATATTACTAAAGTTACTCAACGAATAAATATCAATCCATTAAAAAATTTTCTATAATTATAAGAAATTTAGTTAGAAATTTATAATTCCGGAACTGATTCAAGTATATCCAGCTGCACAGCCAGCTCGATCATTAATTGAGTATTAATCAGCAACAATGGTGGCCAGATTTCTGATAAAAATAGTTTATAGTATTATTTTTGTCGTCATCTCAGAATTAATCTAGGGACAAGTAGAATTTAACTCATGTTAACGCGCACAATTTTAATTATATTGTGCTTTTTATAATATTGTTTTACAAATACTTCTTAATAGTTCATTGTTATGAAATAAAAAAGAAACTTTATTAGTCCGAAAATATCAACTCATGCAGTCATATCAGTACCGGTTTGTCCTGCATATTTTACGAAAGTTTACGCTATTGATACAATTTTAAGTAAACGAACTTCAGAAATCAGAAACGGCAACTTCGGACTGTAAAACGGTTCCTATTTCCTACTATTTAATCATATTTTTAATTTTATAAAATTTATAATAAAAGAAAAACATGAAGAATATCTTTTGACATTTTCTTTATTAAAAAGTTATATTTTTTACTTATATATACTGTATGATTGGTTAATTAAGTCATTTAAAAAATTGACATCTTTATTTAAAAAAGATTTTCTTTCCTATAAAACACACTACATTTCATGGATATATATATTAAGAACCCTTACTTTACAAAGAACTCAAAATAGTTTTTTAAGGTCTCGAAATAGGCAGAACTTTTCCTAATAGCAGAAGTTAAAGTTTCAAGCCAGTAAAAGAATAAATTTTTAATTTGAACAATCATTGCTTTAAAAATAAATGGGAATTTTTAATTCGTAATTTTTTTTAATAATGTCATTGGTTTTTTTGTTCTATAATTAATTGTAAGTGTCGTAATAAAATTGTTAAAATGCAGAAAATATGTTATGAAATACATAAAAGATTTAAAAATATCGAACTAGTAAAGACCGATATTAAATCAGTCTAAAAGAATTAATTATTTTATTTAATCTTTCATATTCACTAAATCTATTATTAACGGATGCGAACCAAAAAAACCAGGATCGTCTTTTAAGAATCCACCAATTAAAACTAATAAACCTCCTAAAATTCCAAGGACTGATGCAAGGATGATTGTTGCTTTATTATTAGAAGATTTTGAATCAGAAACTTTATTATTATCCGCTTGGCTAAGATCAAGTGAATTGACCCATGTAAAATTTCTTATATCCATTACGTAAATTTTTTCATTTATATATATTAGTATGGCATTTTGTCGAGTAATATTCCCTTTAATTCCTTTAATTAAAAATAATTAAAAAAAAAATTTATTAATGTGAGATATTACATATTATATACATGTTAAGAAAAAAATTTTCATTATATATAAATTATTTACCAAAAGCCACAATCATATAATTTCCGTAAAGATCCGCTGTATGAGCCGTAAGTGTTGGAAATTTGCCAATATTTGTAGATACATTCGGTGCTGTTATTTCAAATGAATCTTTTTTTGTATCTAAAAGTAACACATCTGGAGATGCTTGATTAAAATCAACATCATTGACGGTACGGGTACCTCCATAAATAATAATTTGATCATTTGGAGCTTTTAAATTTTTTTTTTTTAAAAAAAAATACATGTTTAAAAAGGAGTTTTTTTTCAAAGCGTATTATAAAAATAATAATAACATTTATTATCACTTTTTTTTTTACCTAATACTGCTGAATGCGCTTGACGACTTTCGACTAGGACTGAAGCTTTAATTCTCGCTGACTAAAAATTTGAAGATATTTATTTAATAGAAAGAAAATAATTAATAGTAGCAGTAATAGTACTATAGTATAGTAGTAATTAGTTAATATCAATACATACTTTCGTTGACCATGTTAAAGAATTTGTATCAAAAAGAAGAATTTGTGAAATATCTGCCAGTCGGACTATATTGTTATTTTCATTAAAAGGTTCAATTCCTCCGATATATGCAATTATACCATTTGATAATAATGTCGCTGAGTATGCAGCACGTCCATTAACCGCAATATTAATTGACCATCATGATGAATCAGCGATATCAAAAGTTATCATATCGCTAAAAAACTTAGCAGCTCCACCAAAAATATAAATTTTTCCTGAATTATCACTAATAGCTTTCATTTCTATTCGTTTTGAGGGAGCAATACCACTAACAGTAGGTATATTCCATGATAAGGAATTAATATTAAATTTATATACAAATGATTAAATGAATCTCTTTGTGTATTCACATTACGCATTATTCCTCCAAAGAGATATATATCTGTATTATTAGAATTATCTGATGCAACAGATCCCCATGAACTTCCAAACGGAATATTAGGTATTTGAGTCCATGATGGGTTTATTACATTAAATGATTGAGATAAATCAAGATAAAATGCATCATCTGATGCTCCTACGTCTGTTAATCCACCAAAATAATAGACCTATACGTCCTACAGGAACATATGATTCAACTCCAAAGAATATAAAGAATATGTATCCTAACCCAAAAATTAAACACAAATAAAATGTGGTATAAGACGGGTCTGGTACGAAATCCCGAACTCTAATGCTGGTCACAATCATCACGTGACTCTACATAATTCTGCATAACGCGGGCCATTTGTCGGGATTTCGTACCATTCGGGATTTTGGACTGTCGGGATTTTGTACGGGTCCCGTAAATTGCAGTACTATTTAAGGAGGTATAACATTTGACTGTTTTCAAGTTATTCCAAATCTGGGATGTGTTAACTATTTGTTTATCACACAAATTCGATTGAATTATGTTTTTAAAATTTATTTATTAATGACATTTTTTGAAACATTAATAAAACAATAATCAATCCATTAAAAAAAAAATTTTATAATTGCAAGAAATTTAGTTATAAATTTTATAATTTCAATTGATTCAACATCAGTTATATCCAGCCATTCAATTCAATTTTATTATAGCTAGATCGAAATTGATTGATCGGCATTTTTGATCACATGTTTGATTTGTTGATGTAACCACCAAAACGGTTGGTCCATTGATTAATCGACTCGAAGTAGCCTAATAAGTAATAAATAACCCATGAAAAAAATGGTAGTCCGGACCACCCGGACGATTATTTCGGGTGCTAGTAATCCCGCAGACCCGAATCTTTAATAAAAATAGTTTACTATTTTTATCATCACCTCAAAATTTACTCTTAAAAAAACGGCTTACACATATTACGTAAGAGTGTCCTTAAATAGACTGGGGGTTCAGGTTCTTATACTAGACCGCAACTGTATTAATCCCGTGACGATTACCCTGAAAAAACTTGGGGGTTTAGGATAAAGAACATGGACCCCCTGGTTCAGGATAAATTTGTCCATTACGTAATATTCAGTTTTTATAATATTTATAAATCATACGATTTTATTAATAGATTTTAATAATTACGTAACATAAGCACCCTTAGCACGCGCATAATCCACCCCCTGTCAGCTGCTGTCAAAGATTTAATATCAACAAATTCCCGAATATACAGGATCCGATCAATGTAATTTCTGAACCCATTTCTTTTTTTTCGTTTATAGGGTTAGAGTAATAATAATAAGGGATTAGAATTAAATAAGACATGTCTAAATTTTTTGGCACGTTAAACGAACATTTTTTAATTTTTTACTCGGACTTTCGGTTCCTGGACTTTTGTTAGCGCAACAAAATTGGCTAAGGACAAACAAATCGTCATATTTGTTTATTATGGTTATATTTGTCACAATGAAAATTCAAAATTGTATCAATGCATCAGTTTTTGTGATTAATATGTTATTTATAGAAGTTCTCGTAGGCGCAGTAACAATATCATAATGGGATGGACTGTTATATATGTTATATATATCTGATATTTAAAACAATTTTATATCCTAATTTTGTTTCAGGGCTGGTATAATAATAATCGACGATTTCAAAAGAATGTCATCGGAAGGCAATACTCTTTCGATAATATCTTTCATTTTACTTTAATTACAGATATACAGTTAATTGACGATTAAATAAATTTATAAGAGATAAATTGAGTCTCTTGCTTATTATGTTGATAATTGTACAATCATAATTTAGTTTCTTGTTTTATTGAAGGTTATTAAATTTTAGTTAAATAAATATATTTATATAATTTTTCTTGTTTAAATAAGATTGCTTTTATGAAAATATATAAAAATGTTACTAAAATAGTCTTTTTTTAAAAAAGTTTTTACGGTCCGAAGATACGCGTATTATAACCGTTTTTCACTAGGAATTCTAAGAGTTTCCTCACCGGGGATTCTAAGAGTTACCTTATCTCTTTTCTTCCATTTATTAATAAAGAATATTATTACAATTATAACTACCGAACCTATAACTCCACATATTATTCCAATTTCAGTTTTAATTTTGGTAATTTTATCCTGTTGTGTTGTATCAATAAGATTATCTGTTGATTGTTGCTTAGGATCAAATGTATTAACCCAAGTATAATTCATTACATTCAGTAAATAAATTTTAGGATTAAGTTCAACAGAAGGAGCATTAGACCGTGTAATATTTCCTAAAAAAAAAAAAATATTTGAAATAAATTAGTTTTCGAAATACATGAATATAGACTGATATTCTATAATATTTTTAAATAAATAATAACATACCAAATGCTACAATCATATTATCTCCAACTATATCAGCTGAATGACATGCAAGAGAAGGTATAATACCAACATTTGATGTTACTTGTGGTACATTCCATTCAAAAGGAAAAGTATTTGTATCTAAAACCGCCAAATCTGGTACAACTTTCATAGTTTCTTCTCCTAACGCATCTTTCAATCCGCCGTAAATTATTATCTTACCATCAGGCGCTAAAAATAAGTCATGAAAGAAAAATATAAATTATTATGTTTCCATGAGCGAGTGAATAGATTAATATATTATCAAAATTCATACCTAATACAGCACTATGTAAATAACGAGATTCAATTGAATTTATATTATTTGCATTCTATATAAATATATATTTTTGTTAGATTTTAGAATAAATTTCAAAAGCCAAATATGAATAATAAATATCGAATTATTAACTTGCCATCAAAGACCAAGCATCAAGTTTTGTATTATAAAGAAAAACCTCATTAATATTTACTATAGAATTACCATCCTCTTCATACCCTCCAATATATACAATAATACCCTTCGGTAATAAAGTTGCGGTATAAGCACAACGTCGAGTAGGACCATTTTGTGTTGAACCGAATGATAAAGTAAAAGTATTTATATTTATTTTAATCATATCATTAAACATAAATTCTTGTGGTGTTGTAGGTACAATGAAATAACCACCAAATATATATATAATTCCCGAATCATCGATAACAGATTTCATATTTCTTCGTCTTGTAGGTGAATTTCCTTGAATTTGAGGTATACTCCATTGTTGAGATGTGACATTAAATGTATATAAATTTGATGTGAAAGAATCTTGATCTATTTTATTATCAAGCATATAACCACCAAATAGACTTATTATTGAATCGCTATTAATGCTTATATCTGAAACTCCTGCCCATGAACTTCGAAAAGGAATCGCTGCAGCTGGCGTAAGATCGGTCCATGGTGGAGATACAGTATCAAAATTTTTAGAAACATCTAGATAAAAAACCTCATTAACCGGTATATTACCATTTATTTCTCCGCCAAGAAAGTAAAGTCTATTATTACTCTCTATAAAAATAGAAGAATGTACTGCACGTGCTGCAGGAGTGAACGACTCAACTTCATATATCAAACTAAAACTATATAATAAATAATAAATTATTATATTAAATGTTAAATAAGTCATAGCTTTTATTTTAATATTCTCTTTAAACGAAGGACGAAAAAAGAAAAGGAGAAAAAAAGAGATGAAAAAAAAGGTGAATGCGTCAATTATATTTTTAAAGAGGGTGTACAATTAAAAAATCTTTGTAAATCTGCCCTTAAGAAGTGAACTTATAATAACTTCATGATTTACAAAAAAATTCTTATATTGATAGTCCAAATTCCGATAAATATGTACTAAAATTAACCCATTTTATACTTGATGCCGATGAAAATCTTAGATATGCATATGTTGTTATTTTTTCGGAAATATTAAATTCTAAAAAAAATGTTTAATATTAATAATAGTATCGGTAGAAAGAATGGATTTGTAAATTCCGTAAAATTATTACTAACGATAAACAACATATATTAGGAATGGAATTTCGATGATTTTTGATTAACTCAGTAATACGGGAAATTTTATGCCTAATAATGAATTTGTGATATGAAAATATCGAAAATTACATTATGCATTATTAATTTATTTTGAATATTAAAGTTTACTTCAACATTTGTTTCGACTGATTCTATGATAATAAATTCCAACTGAGGAGTATAGTATCATATTGAGCTCCTGTTAAATGCATGTTATATTGTATGCAGAAAACCATATTTTTGGATTACCATCTTAATCCAGATACATTAATAGCTATAATCCTTAAATTATAAAGAATTCCGATCAAACGTATCGCTATATATTTGAAAGAGGTGTTACAGTTAACGTTAAACAATAATAATTGAAATAATATATTATAATTGAATCTTAGTTTATTTTGCAGATTTTTTATGCACAGCACTGCGGTAGGTCGCTTCGAGAATTTTTTTTTTAATTTTAACTAATATAGGCGTTACCTCCGTAATTGTAAAAATAGAGCGTACTACCCAAGTTATATATAATATCGTTTTTTTTTGCGGTGGATTATCACCGTAAAAATATCATCTCAAAAATAGTAGCAAACCATCATCGGTTAAAAAAAATATCTACTTTTGGCTTGGAGTCCGATAAAAAAAAAAAAATTTTTTTTTATAATCCATGGAATTTAATATCGTTATTTAAATGTAATATGTAAATTTTTCAATCAATAACAAATAATAATAGCAAACTCCAAGATGTTAATAAGTAAAAAGCAATCACGAATTTATGACACAAATATAACAAATATAAACAAAGTATTATTTTAATCTTGGAAATATTATTTATTAGTCTGGGCAATTTAATCTTCCCGTTATCTGACCGGAACAGTTCAAGTTTAAAGATATTAATGAACTTATTAGTGGCACTATCTTACTAACATTGTCACAACGCATACCAGTAGCCATAATACTAGTCAACTTACAGAATAATTATTATAAAATTAATAATAGGGGTACTTGTTTGAAAAATATTTCATTATTTTTAAAAAATTTCATTCGAAGTTTTTATCCGAATGGAAACTTGATATATCCGTATGAAAATTTCACCGATTTAATTTCATAGTAAGCGTAGTGAAACTCAGAATCCTTTCATAATACAAGCCCGACGTTCACAAGCATAATCCCGAAAATTCAAAATCCATAATAATCTTAAGAAATATTACAATTGCCGTTAATATTCTTTATTTGAAGTATTTGTAAAAATATGCCGCCCGTAGTCCCGTACTCGACTACGATATTTTCATACTGCTTGTTATTTTTCTGGAAGGATTTTTTCACAGCTCTCACGTGATGTTACTTTAAATTTAATGATTAATACATAAAATTATATTTAGTCGAAAAACGATAGATTAATATACTGTATCATTACGAAAATTACACTTAAAATGGTTGTCCAACAAAACTATTGTCTAAATGTTTAAATAGCAACTTCAAAAAACAACACCAAATAAACTAAATAAAGTAAAAATTTTGTTTCATTCCAACTAATGTAATTGAATAATATTTGATCTTTAAAATATTAAATCAATCTTTAGTAATTTGAAATATTTCATATTCTTCTACTGAAAAAGCTTCAGTTTTTCTAATTGACTTTTCATAATTAGGATACTGATTCATATTCCTACAATAACTCGAATTGTAAAAACTGTTTCCGGACAAAGCAAGGCCACTGCCAAATGTTGGGCCGTGACTAGGATAATTATATATAGCATATCGTTTATCTTTTACTCGACTTAAAATATAATTTTCAATACTATTCTTATCCTTAAAAGAAAACATAAAACTGTCTTCGGTAATACCATAACTATGATCAGATTTCCAAATGATTGGATTATATCCTCCAAGAATTTCATTACTATCTTTTACTTTAATAATTGATATAGTATGAGATTGATGATCACAAATCTCATGAAATTTTCTAGGTGAAAAGCCATCACGAGATCCACGAAGAATTAATCTGAATTCATATGAATTTTTTATATTATCTGTAATACCTAATTTATCAATCCATTTCGAAATTATTTCAGAATGTTGAAAT
>QZLH01000009.1:45792-58369 GCA_003833135.1 Oehlia diaphana
ACGTATTATAATAAATATCGTTATATAAAATTTTCATAATGTACCGATAATTTGATATACCGATATTTTTTTCCAAAAACAGCTGTATCGGTATATAGGAGTTTGACTGTAGAAATATTATTATCCATTGTTTTTTTATTAAAAATGAATTGGATTTCAAACGGTTACACTTATAAATGTTTGATTATTAGCTTTACAAAAATATATTAGGCGTCCAATTTGAATTCGCAATTTTTGTTGTCAGGGAAGCAGATATATTACAACCTCAAAATCAATAAATATACAAATGGTAACTTTTTTGATCAGTTCTCGTTATCGGAAATCACATGCTTTTTAACTATTGAAATGTTAATTGTCGATGAACAAACAAAAATATTGGAGACGTTTATCGGATATTATATGTAATATTATTTAGTATTGTTTTTTGTTAAGTTTGCTGATTTTTACTTTTTATTTAGTATTTAAAAATAATGATTAGCACCTGGTGAGGATTATCCCGTTCCTCGAATTTAGTTATAATTGGAGCGTCGAGAGACTGTCGAGAGTTTATACTGGCAAGATTTCATAAAATGTAATCCTTTTACAAGTGAATCTATTGTTAGATACAATACTCTCATAAATTCAATATATAAAATATACATTCTTAAATTATCTTATATGGAAACTACCTTATTATTTCACTGTCGATAAGAACGCAAAGGTGCTTGTATGAATTTGGAGATGAGGCGTGGGATTATTAACATTGCGTCAAGATTTTTTTAATATTACATGTGGTTAGTAATTACCATTTATGGTTAATAATTTTTATTAGTACGAAATTTAGATTCAGAATTACGAAATGGTTGTATTTAAATAAAATCGCTTTAAATCAATTATTTTATTTTTTGAAGTAAATAAATACTAAATTTTTAATGAATATAATATTGAAACTTAAACATTACACATATCACTTTCCCTTTATGGCCATCCTACGTACAGTACCTACTGAAAGCTTCTTATTATATATATGATATTGTAAAAGAATTAGTAAGTTACTTAAAAGATGCTAAGACTTGTCTCTACAATGACAAAATTAGTGTAAGTCTAAAGAAAATTTTCCGTAATTGCAAATAATGTTCTCCCAGTTTTAAAATTCTCGTACCTCGACTTTAATGCGTTCCTATCGGACGCAAAATTTACTTCTCGGACGATTCTTCGCCAAATTCTTTTTTACGAGTAAATCGGCGTTATGGAATATCATGGTAACCTCGATAGAATTTCCAAACCTTTTAAAATATATAAAGTATCACTTTTTAAAGAAATCAAATTGATTGGTTGACAATATCGCGTTATTTGTACTTCTGTCTAAGAATATAGAAAGTAGGGTCCAATTTTTTAATTTTATGAAAAAAGATATAAAGTACTTCAAGTTAATGATATTCCACGCCAGCCTTTGAAAATCCCTGCGAAATTTAAATTTACGAAAGGCATTTTGCTACTTAGATAGTTACACCATTCAGCCATTTTGAAGGGTATCTATACCCCTGTATAATTACACCAAAGTAACACATTAAATTCGGTAATTTTTATAATATAAATTTAGAAAAACGCCCACTACATGATGCGAAAAAATTGTAAGAAAAAAATAAAAAAAAATTTCAAAATTTTTATTTTATTTATCGTTACAATAAATAATTTTATTTTGTAAAAAGATCTTTAAAAAAATTGTTTGTTTCGACGATTTACTCAATCCTTATAACTACTTAATCTATTCTAAAGGACTTTTTCGTTAATAAATAAAAGTAATATTTTTTAATCTCTAATTTATCAATTAACTTATCAAAAAAAAAAAAATAATAACTTTTTGCTTTTAAATATTAACATAAGATACCTAACTTAATGTAATTGAATTCTAAATTGACCGGGACGAAATAAAGAAACAACAGGATAAAGTTTTGTTGGTAAGTTTTTCCATGCAGAAACTGGAGGATATCTTCTTCCATTAATAGAAAATGCACATGACCTTTCATTCATATTTAAGTGTACAGTAATTATATCACCCTCACCAAAAGGTGGACAATAACCAGTTGTTTCTATAAAATTATTATAACAACTACCATTTGATCCTAAAACCCATGCATTTGCTTGAACTCCTGCCCATTTTTCATAATCGACATTAACAGCTTCACAAATTCCTATCCATGAATTGGCACAATATTTTTCAATAATAATGTTCCATTCGTATATACCAGTATCGCTAAAACCGAATTTAGACCTCACAGTTTGACAACCGTATACACAGTTAGAAGCGCAAACAACGCAACCATTATCTTTGATAACAAGGTTCGACCCACATGCTGTCTCATCCCAAACAAGGATAGCTTTATTACAACCTCTAAATTTAATAAATTTATTGTAATTTGATTTTGCGTGGTATCTAAATGCATCATATAATACTTGCATAGGAATAATGTTTAAAGGTTCAATAATATTAGCCAAAACATTTCCATGAATAAGTTTAAAATCAATATACTTAATTAAAGGATTTAATTCTTCAATAATTTGTTGTCGATAAATATTAAAATCATCAATTTCCATGTAATTATGAGTTGTAATATCTTCCTTGTTTATATCTGGTAAAACCGTTTCAATAATTTCTACCGCATTATCAGATACTTTTTTTGCTGCCATAATTACACTATATCTAAATACATTGTACTCTGATGTCATAAATAATATTTCATTTTCGTACGTAAATGATAAAACATGAAGAAGTGCCGAGAAAGATAATCTACCAATTTCAATAGAATTTAAAGGAATCAATGCAACAGATTCTGTCAATAAGCTAAGTAATTCATTATCTACTAAACTAGGTAATTTTACAACGGTTTTTGATAATAATTCAGGGGATAAATTCTTTTTTTCTAAAATAATTTTAATAGATTCTAAAAGAAGTTTTTGAAGTTCTGTTAATTGAAAATAATCTGCTGCTAAATATGCTTCAATAATATTATCTTTATTAAAAGATCCTTCATCAATTGATCCAGTATATAAATATTCTATAATTAATTTAATTTCATTAGAATCAATTTGTGGAAAAGTAATTTGACTTTCATAACTTTCTTTCATTCCATTATAAAGTAATTTATCTAATACTTCACATCTTGCAGCTAAGATTGATCTAATTCCATAAATTTTTTTTCCATCTTGACATAAAATTTCAATATCACTATATTTTGGATTATTAATTAATAATTTTAAATCATTTTCTAAAGAATTTCCTCTAGTCATTTTTTTTTTTTTTTTTTTACCGTAATTTTTTTTTAAAAAGTAAATGAAAGTAAAATGCGTACAAAAATTAATATATGTGTAATTTTGCATGTACATTATTCCATAAATGGTAAATAAAGATTGTTACATTTTTCTAGGCCCACTCCTAAATTTAGTTGCTACAATTGTGTAACATTAACTTGGGCGGCGCTTTGAAAACTTATTTTAGAATGATTGCTATAAATATTAATCTATGACACAATTACGATTTTTCTAGATCAAATTTTTAAAATTCTTTTTAAACTGTTCATTTTTATTTAGTAAATTGTGTTAATGAATATTAAATAAACAATTGTTATACGAAGAAGAAAAAAAAAAAATTAAGGACTTATAAAAAATGCAAAGTCATTTTTTTTAAAAAAAAAATGGGATAAAAAAAGAAAGAAAATATTAGAGTTGATGCGAACGTAAGGTCGATGTCCAGATTTAAGAATCCTCGGATAATAGTATTTGTCATGATGTCATAATTCCGGTCAAATTTTATAATTTTAGCCGGAGTTGAATTCATGTAAATCATATGATGCTACGGATCTACTTCCCAAAAAAATCGAACCCAAATGACACAATCCTAAAATTACTTGTAAATAAGATACCGTATTAGGGTGAGATAAACCTAAATGAATTACAATTATTACTTAGTACATTTTAATAAAAACCCTAAAAGTAGTGTAATTATTTTGTTATTACAATATACCGTAGTTGCTAAAAATAAGCGTTTAAGTAATATTAATTATATTATGAATGATAATTATTGTGCGCAGATAATCTATTAACGAAAATTATTGTGATTCTGTTTTCTGATTACTAATTATGAATTGTCTCATTGGAATTTTACGAATTATATTACTGAACATATTAAGTTGTAAATGGATGTATTAAATTATTATTATTTTTTTTTTTTTGTTAAATATTTGTAAAACATTAAAATATTTTATGAAACGTAACATTTATATAAAATCGTACAATTACGATTTTTGAATATTTTTCGTAATGAATTATGTTTTTTCCAAACAATGTAAATAGTTTGATCCGAAATCGACCAGGATAACTTATAGAAATAGCGGATAAAGCTTTACTGGTAAGTTTTTTCACGTCAAAACTGTAGATGCCTTTTTCCGTCGACGGAAAATGTACATGTTCTTTAGATGTACATCACATTTTCCGAATGATGCCGATCGTCCGATCGCTTATAACAAACCTATAAAAAATTTTATCCGTTATTTCTGTAAAAACTCCGTAAAAATGAGCCTTTCATGGAACCATTCACGGAAAATGTAAATAATTCGATAAATCCGGGATATGAGATTATTAATTCCGGAAATATGACCCTTTTACGGAAAAAAGACGGAATATAAAAAAACGGATTCAAATCACGTGATTTGAAGCGGCAGATTTTAAAATAATTTTTTATACAAGCTAAAGATATTTTAATATTTTTTTTTTTTTTTTTTAAGATAAAAAAAATGAGCAGAACCAACTCCTAATTGACTCAAAAACCATCAATTTCTTTTTGTTGGAACTAATAGTTCCGATAAAGCGATAAACTGAAATTCACTGTGTATACAGTATATGAGTTTGGTACGAAATCCCGAAGCTCAGAATCCCGATGGTATAATATGATTAATATCCCGATATTCAAATCCGAAAAATCAAAATACCGAAATGTTATAAATTATAATCCCGACATTTCATAAGCCCAACACTTCATAAGCTCGAAATTCAAAATATCGAAATGAAAAATCTTGAGATTTAGAAAGAAAATCAGTATTATTATATTTCGGGATTATGACATTTCGGGATTAAGATTTTGTCAGGATTTTGAGTGTCGGAATTTAGAATGTCGGGATATTGTACCATCGAGATTCCGAGCTTCGGGATTTTGGACGGATCCCGTATATCTGATATATCTAATTATTTATTTTACGTAAAGCAGGAGAATTATCTATAGATATGTAATAAATTAAAATAGATATATTAAATGTCACATCAAACGTGATTTCAATTTATAAACTACACCATTATTTCCCGTTGAGTTAATCCTTTAACGGATTTTCCATAAAATGAATGTCCTATAAATAACGCAAACATTTCACGCCGAATTCCTAAACTACTACCATATCTATGAGAGTTATTAAGGACAGACTTCAGTATTCTTACTCATTTAAATTTGAATACTTCTTTAGTAATGTTGTCCTATCTCCTAATGATAGGAAATTATCTGTTAAATATATTGCAGCAAGTACAAAATGAACTGCAAACTTTATTCTTTTAGCAAGTTATTACGCAAATATGTGAAAGAATTTTTCAATAAGCATACGACAAAGATTTACTTAAAGAGAATTTTTTGTTTTTTCCAATTTTTGTGATAAGGTAAATAATAAGCCAGAATTTATAGTATGTGACAAGTATAACACAGCTGGTTTGATTTTAAAAATGCAAATTATTTTATAAACAATTAGTGCAAATTATAAAATAGTGAATTCGGTAAATTATAAATAAAACATAAAACATATTACTGTATATAATTAATAGTGAAATTTCCTTCCTAATTAATAGTAGATGAATATACTTTATTAAGATCCATTACCCTTAGCAATTCGGACTAAATACTATACTATGATTAATGTAAAAACTTCATCATATAATATTATTGCCACCTAAATTTAAAATTATATGTTGGGTTAAACGCGTATCCATATCAATTTTTTTTACGAAATCTTACCATGTTCGGCTCGTATAAACAGCTTTTCTGTGATAAATAGATGGCTCAGTTATGTTCCACTCCATATCTTCAAATGCTTCACCATACTCGATCCAATAATTGAATTTCTCATATAAAGTGTAAGCATTAGGTCGACTTCTAACGTCAGAATTCCAACAATTACGCATTAAATTTACAAAACAACGTGGAATTCCATCTTCTTGATAAACTTTTGGTCTAAGTCCATTAGAAATTTGTTTGGCTAATTTAGTATCATGGGCTCGATAATAGAAAGGAGCTTTGTTAGTTGAAATATGATACATAATCATTCCAAAACTATAAATGTCAGCTTTTTTGCTATATGGAAATCCTTCAAAGATTTCTGGAGCAATAAAAGGTATTACGCCATTAAAACAATTATTTGTTGTCATGTTTTCTTCAAATCTACAAAATCCCAGATCACCAAGAAATGCGATATCCGATTCATCGGTATAATCAATCATTACATTACCGCTATGCAAATCTCCGTGAATTAGGTTTTGACTATGAAGTGTATGGAGCCCATAGGAAATATCTCGAAGAATATATAATTTATCCACCCAATAAATTTCTTGCCAATTATAAGTTAGATGATTAATCAAAGAAGTATGTGAATAGTATTCCATAACAATACCGTAATGTTCATTGTCATAATCATATGTAGCACCATAATAATGGACGATATTTGATGGAAATTCGTTCTCTTCGGAAAATTTTCTTACCATCTTGTAAATATTTGTAAACTTAAATAAACTACAATATTAGGATTTTTTTAATAATCATTTAATCATAATATCTTCAAAAATGATACTTTACCTCTTTTAAAAAATCTTTATTATTATGAAAGAATTTTACCGCGACAACATAATTAAAATGACTTCTATTCCAAGCTCTACCAACATCACTTGCATCCATAGGTAAACCGTCAAGCCATTTAGCTTTATAAACTGTTCCAAATCCTCCTTCATCCAATGTTTCTAAAATTCTTAACTGAGAGAATTCTATCCATTCAAGAAAATCCCTATCATCTTTCGCATGGCTTTGTGATGCAATAATCATATCGTTTACATTTTTATATCCGCTGTCAAAATTATTATGACGTTCATATATAGTACATTTTGTACATGGAATCGTTTTGGTTTTAAAATTGCATACTCCACAAGTGTAAGAATATCTGTGTCGTCCCATAATATAATTGAAAGAGTGAAAGTTAAATGACAGTAAACTACCATATTTATATAAAATTTTAATATTATAAAGTTCCCATTATTGTTTCCATATTTGGTAAGTAATATGTTAAAATGATCTAATCTTACATATGATCCATTCGGAATATAGATTATAATTCCCCTGTTTTCAATGTGAATCTTAAAATCTATTATTCCAATAAGTAATAATAGTATTACTAACTCATTTTAAAAGATTCAGCCACAGCTTAATTTTAAAAAAGATGGGCGTGAAATTGCAAACTTTTTACAAAGATTTTTTTATAGTGTAATTTGTATTATGGCATTTTTAATCAAATGAATCAAATTTAGTAAGAGAATATTTACTATGAAATATTTATTTTTTAATATTACTAATACTGTTTACGATGAATTTTTTAGTACATTGTATTTTATTATGTTTATTATTTATATATTTTTTTTAAAAATGTAATGTTGAATGATCTTCCACCAAATCACATCACGTGAGGACCTTTGATTGGATGAAAATTTTGAGCGAAAGTAAATTATTTATAATGTAGTTTTAATTTCATGTATATATATATTTTATTTACATTTTTTTTTATGGTTAATAAAAAAAGACGACTAACGTTATTCGGTTAAGGTATTCAAGATCACACTTAGAAAGATCATCTGACTGCACTCATTCATTATATAGAATGCAATCATGTGACTTGTCGATCCGGAAATGTGTGCCGGATCAACACTCGATTTAGTATAATTATTTTTGTGCATGCATTTTTTTTCATTGGAGTTTTTCTTTCTCAAGACAAAATTCTAAAAAAATGGCAAATAGTATAAATGTTAACACAGACACAGATGAATCAATTCGATGGATCGAGGATGGAATTAAAAATCGTTACATAAATTATCATGATTATAGTGAATTTCAAAATCAAGAATTTGTAGGTAAAGGAGGATTTGGTAATGTGTATAAAACAAATTGGAAGGGTTCCGATACCGTTGTTGCACTAAAATCTTTTAAAGGTACTTGTATTATGAAAGAAATAGTTAATGAGGTAAATGATTAGAATAAAAAATATCATTTAATATTTGTCAAAAAATAAGTAATATTAATGTATAACAAATATTTTTCTTTATTATTTTTATAGTTACAATTATTACAGGAGGTTCATTTTCACGCAAATATTATTAAATTTTTTGGCATTACTAAAAGAAAAAGTAAGTAATCATCAACATCAATAAGGCCCACTCTGCAGTGCTTATTTGGTTATCAGAACGTCCCGGTATTTACGGTGTATGCGCTATTTTTTTTCATTTTTTTTTTTTACAAACAATTCCTTTCTTCTAATTACAAAGTCCATATTACTTGTATATTATCTTCAATAAGTGTTGTATCATATTAAATGAAATTTAATTATTAATAATAAATATATTATCATATTTCAGATAATGAGGATAGTATTGATCCAGATTACTTATTTATTCTTGAATATGCTGATAGTGGTACGTTGAGGGATTATTTAAAAGAAAATTTCAGTAAATTAGATTTGAGTACAAAGTTACAATTTGCTATACAAATTTCTGATGCGGTCTCATGTTTACATCAAAAGAATATCATTCATCGTGATTTGGTAAGTATTTTGTTTTTGATTTTTATTCAAATATTGAACATATTATTGATATTTAATTTTTTTAATTTTTTAATTTATAAAAATAGCATTCAAAGAATATATTAGTTCATCAGAATAAGGTCAAATTAGCGGATTTTGGTCTTTCACGTAGATTGGCTGAAGTATCAAATTCTGTCAAGGGAGTTATTGGAATGTTGCCTTATATTGATCCATTACTTTTTAAAGATCAAAAAGAACCAAAAGAACAAACCAATAATGAACAGCATTATAAGGCAAACAAGAAATCAGATGTATATAGTGTCGGCGTGCTTCTATGGGAGGTATCGTCTGGACGATTACCGTTTGAATCTTATTATTCACACACGTTAATTACGGAACTTCAAAATGGGAAAAGAGAAAGTCCAGTACCTGGGATGCCCGATAAATATGTTGAAGTTTATACAAGTAAAATATTATTTATTTTTATAATATTGATAATTTATTCTTAATAACTTATTATTCGTAATATTTACAACGCTGGTCGTTCCTTATCATTTATGTTATAATCTAATTCCCTTTATTATTTAATTTTAAAATTATTTTAGGTTGCTGGCAGTGTAATCCAGAAGATAGACCAGACATTCATCAAGTATTTTCAGACCTAAAATCACTAGAGAATAAAAATGAAAATTTGAAATGTAATAATAGAGACGATAATCTTTGTTCATGGGTTACTAATACTAATTCATTACAAATTAAACATCCTGAAAGTAATACTATGGAGATAGATGGAAGTTCATTTAATTTCGATTGTCACAAAAAACTTATTAACAAACTTTTCTTATTATATGAAAAATTTCTTCAAGGAGGGATTGATAAAGACAATTATATTCAGTTAATTAAACAATATATTACGCCAAATAACAAGAATGAGAATGAAATAATGAATTATTTTTTGGATAATATGAATAAACGACAAAATATTATTCTTCTTGGTGATTTTTTTCGACATGGAATAGGGATCGAAAAAGATGAAAATAAAGCATTTGAATTATATAAAACAGCGGCCGAAAAGGGTAATATTAAGTCAACATATCAACTTGGAGAATGCTATTTTTATGGAGTTGGAGTTAAAAAAAATGTGATTAAGGCATTTGAATTGTACGAAAATGCGGCTGAGAAAGGTGACGTTAACGCGTTAAATAATCTTGCGTATTGCTACCAACATGGAATTGGCATTATAAAAGATGAGATTAAAGCATTTAAATTATATAAAGAAGCAGCCGAAAAAGGTGATATTATTTCGATGAATAATCTTGGAGAATGTTATCAACATGGAATTGGGACCGTAAAAGATGAAATTAAAGCATTTGAATTATATAAAGAATTAGTTGAGAAAGGGCATGTATATTCAATATATGATCTTGGGTATTGTTATGAAAATGGAGTAGGAACTGAAAAAGATGAAATTAAAGCGCTTAAATTATATGAAGAATATGAAAATAAGTTATAGTAATTATTTCTTAATAGATTTTGATATTTTAACATTTATTTGAAATATGTGTGGGACATTTTATAGAATGACGTATTTAGGGAAATCAGGTTTTAAGAGAATTATGTTGTAGCATTTTTAATAGAACTTTACAGTAATTAGAATCAGAAAATATAATTTAATGAAAATAAGTAAGTATTTCATGTAATGATGTTTTACATTAAGTAAATAAAAAAACATTTGTATTAATTTTTCATCATAACATAATTCGGCGTAACAAAATGGAATTATTTTTACTTCTTTGTCGGTATGTTTAAGTTCGATGTCTTAAAATTTTTTTTTTTTCAAAATTACCGATCTAAAATGTATATTAATTCGTTTTTATTAAAATTATTGTTTCGTATATACTGTATTAATCCGTCTACGCGTTGAGATTTAATATCAAACGTATCCTATTGCTATTAGATTTTGAGTATTTTATTCGCACGGTAGATGAATAGTTAATTAATTATACGAAGTTCGCGATTTTTGAGCAGAAATTTTTTAATAAATAAAATACATTGACATATATTTTAATAGGTTTTGTTCAATATATATACATATGTTTCTTTTCTTTGGTGTGTTATTAATGTTATTAATTAATCATTTGTAATTCAATCAGGTAAAATTCTTACTGCTTCCTCAATATAGAGATAAATGATTGTATTATTGAAAAGGAATGATGTAATTTGAATAAATAATTTAACACCATATGTTTAATCGTATTTATTTATTATAAAATAATTAACTTCAAAAATTATGTCGGTAAAGGAGTCTTAATTTCTTATATGTTATATAAAGGATGAATTTGGAATCAATTCTAGATTTGGCGAAACGCTCAATTCAAATTCGGATTATCAAAATTTTTTTTTTTTGGAAAGAAAAGTAGTCAATATGACAGATTACATAGAGGAATATAAGTAAAGATATAACATCCAATCTGATACACTTCATATTGAACGCTCACCGATAGCGGACCCACCTTTCATAAAAGTGAACTACCACCTAAGAGGAATTAAGTCGCTAGGATAGAAATACAATCAAGGGATTTTGAAAATTACATTAACATAATAGAGAACGAAAAATTAATAAATTCGTATTTGTTTCATTAAAAGTGTCACACGTAAATATTGTCAGAGGCATGCAAATAACGGTGTTTGTTTCGATAATGATGGCGTTTGGCGCTTAAAGAAAATATCAAGTTGGTTTAGGAAAGGCAACCACATCGTATTAACAGTTAAGGTTAGGTCATTTCACCGACAGACGTTTCACCGACACCTAAATGTCACATACATATCACGTGATAAATATGCGTTATACATCACGCCCAAGTACTGAAACGTCTGTCGGTGAAATGAACGGTTCCCTTGAAAATGATCACATGTTCTCCCTGTAAATTTGAGCGTCACCACTCTTCATATAATTTTATCGCAACAGATTTTAAAAATTTAACTATAGTTCAAAATGTCAATACTAACATTGTTAATGATCATGGTAAATGTTGGCTGCCATGATGGTTCATAGGCTGTAAAAGGTTGTGACTTATTGTGACTTATTTGCCGTAGGGTTGTAACTTTGTGCTGTAATAACTGTAATAGATGGTAACACGTCAAAATGGGTGTAGTGTCCGAAATGGATGTAATTTTGATGAATACTAATGAATTAAGTTTTTATTTGACGGTAAATTGATTACTTGTGACATGCGCATCAGACCGATAGTAAATGTGATGTCAATCACAAATTATTGATCACACTAAATTGAAATACAACCAATAACAACTTACGGCATAATTTATTTTGGTGACAATTAATTTCACATATGTAAAAGATTATTCCGAAATAAAAGGTTATTCCGATGGTATCATAGCTAGAGATAGAAACTCTGAACTGATAATATTGAGTGAACTGACTTGAGCCGGCCGGTTCCATAATATGATTTGTCAGTTCAGAACTACAGCAAAATTCAAAATCAATTTCATAACTCTGGACAAGTATAATCACGTGTAGGGATTGGAATCGATTCTACCAAAATCGAATTAATCGAAAATCGAATCGTATCTGTAGAATCGATTAATCGAATCTAAAAATCGAATCTCAATAAATCAATTTTTTTTATATTATGGCGCAATAAAAGTAGTCATGTCATTTCTATAACTACGTTACGGTAAAAAAAATAATATCGGAATTATCAAAATTG
>QZLH01000009.1:71589-87647 GCA_003833135.1 Oehlia diaphana
CTCTAAAATCACAATAAAACTAAATATCTATGGTTATTCAAATAAAAAGATAAATGAAATCAATAAAGACAACGAAATTAATGAAATAGAAAAGGAAATTATAATGGAAAACAATAAATCAGGTAAATAATAATTATTAGACTAAAATTATATCATACCATAGTCATATGCTAATATTATTCATATATTATCCAAACCAACCATAGCGTAAATATCATCATGAAAGTGGGAATACATTTTTTTACATGCAAAATACTAAATAGCAATTTCTTTAGTCTTGATCAAGAATTAACTCTCAGCAAGGGATGGGCCTTGAAAGAAAACCTAAAACTTGGTAATAAAGGTGGAGGAAAACGTATATCAAAAAAGGTTGTTCAGTATTTACAGGTTTTTTTTTGGCCAGAAATCTGAGAACTGCAGGTCAGTATTCACCCAAAAGTATGCATGCCAGTTTAAAAGAATTGGCTACAGAAGGAGAACTCACCTTGGAAGAAATACCAACAGTGAAAACTATTAAAGGGTGAATAGGAAGGTATAGCACTAATTTCAAGAAGGAAGCATCAGAAAAAGCACTAAAAAATAATCAAAGAATAACTATTGAAGGAAGTACTAGTCAAAAACGGCCTAATAAACATCAAAAAAAAGGTTAAAAACCTTCTAATAACTATTTTATCAAAATAGAAATTAGCAGGCTATACCAATAAACTAATATGAAATCTTCTTTTCCCCTATATAAAACTTCATAAGCTGTAATATAATAACTGTTTTTTTTTATCGATTTCGCATTTTGAAGATCTTAGACGCATAATTATTGTTGCAAATTACGCAATTGTATAACAAATAATTATTGTTTTATTGTAATACAATTTGATGATCGACATTGTGATATATATTTTTATTTTTATTTTTATAACCATGTGAACTAGATTACAGAAAGATAAATAAGAACTACATAAAGAAGTCAAATATTATCTAAAACTACGCTATAATCAAACCACCCTAGAGCGGTGCCACCCTGGTGCTATTTTACGAAACTGTAGAGGATCAACTGAAGCATCACCTACCTTTGAATAAACTACACTAGGGAAAAGGGCAATCTAAAACTAAAAAAAGAAAATAGATTCATATTGTTCTTTCAGCCAACAAGGGCTGCCACCTGTAAATACTGTCAGAGGTGGAATGGTTCACACTATTCTAATTGTTATATGATGGTATGGTATTTTGTACATAGGGGTTACTTAATAAGTAAGATGTAAAATATTACTAGTAAAAATGTATATAAGTAACTAAAATGAGAAAAATAAACTATCAGCCAGTCACTATAGAATCTAAAAAATTAGAAAAAACTGATAGTTTGCGTTAAGTATTAGTAAAATATTATAAAAAGAAAGGCCTATGGTCTTCCTTAGTAGACGGTGGTAGTTTCAGTTTTTTTGTGAAGCTTACTCGTCTATCAAAGGTAACTGAATGGTCGTTGTGTTGTCATTTATGAGGGCAGAGTTTTAATAGTTTAGTATCGTCAGAAGTGTGACCTTTGTATCGGTAATGGGAGTCATCCTCATTCATCACTGTAAAATAATCGATTTTTAAATCAAGCCAATTCCTGCTCCAATGTGTTTAATCGTTAAGTAGCTTTCACGAGTTGTTTGCCGCGCTTGGTATTGACCTTGTTTTGTATTTGTTTATGATTTTCGATTAATATACGGATCTTCTCATGGTAGTGATCTTGAAATTTGGTTAAGTCTTTGACCATTCCTTCTCAATGTTCTATACTGTTGGCGGATGTGCTCCAGAGCTTAGCTCTGGCTGAAAGTCCATCATTATATTGTTTAAGAGCGATTTTAC
The DNA here is from genome assembly GCA_003833135.1 of Oehlia diaphana. Classification (NCBI taxonomy): domain Eukaryota; kingdom Fungi; phylum Glomeromycota; class Glomeromycetes; order Glomerales; family Glomeraceae; genus Oehlia; species Oehlia diaphana. Next base: position 73,435 of record QZLH01000009.1, read on the forward strand.
CTTCATGTTGTTTCTTCCATGCTCTGATATTAGTGAACCATTCTTTATATCCTGGTGGATATTGTTTACCTTTTAACTGTTCTTGTCTTTTAGAAATGTAAATAGGGTCCTCAGTTACATAAGGGAGGAGGTCATTGGGATTAAAATGCCCAAATTTTCATGCCATATGTGGTCTTCTTTAGAACGGATTTGAGTTGGTAAGTTGATAGATGTACCTTCCGCTTGTGGTGAATCTGTTATTCTGAGTAGGTCATCAGTCATTAGTTTTTGCCATAAGTCAAGTTTTTTCTTATTAATTTTTAAGTCTTGATCATAGACTTGAATGTAGTTAGGTTCTATTAGTAAGGCCCTATTCGATTGTGATGGAATAGGAAAGTTATAATTTGTAGGTGTACAAGGTGAACTATTCTTATAGTATTTAAGGTGTTAGATGGGTTTGTTGATATGTTATGATGGTAAAAATAAGAATTGGTATATTCGAGCTCGACGTAATTTGTCTGTGATATCATCAGACAGAATATTTTTATTATGGAACATTTTCTTGTATCTATTATGTTAATTGCAGCTATTATTAAATACAGATTGACAAGCATGTTTGAATCTGGATCATTGCTTTCTATAGGTTGGGTGTGAATCCCGGTGATATGAATGGAAATTATCAAGGCATTTGCAATACATCTTGTAGTTATTATGATAGTAAAGGAATTTATGGCCGTTAGCTATATAAGAAACCTCATATGAGATTCCAAGCCGATTTGAATAGACTTATTTTTTAATGTTTTTGTCCTACTGGTTGAATAGGTGAGTTGCATGGAACTGTTTGGTATTGTTATTTATGGTGAGATTACTCGAAGGTGTTTTAATATTCTGAAAAATTTTTAAAAATTTTTGGTGTAGATAATATGTTATAAACGTATGAATTTTAATATACTGCACAATAATATATATACCATATCCTTTATTTACAATATTTTTGTGAACTGTATACAAAATACTGATATACAGTAGAAATAATATACGTTATAAACGTATGAATTTAATATACCGTATTATACAGTATGTTTACCGTATACTTTATTATATTTTTTACTAAACATATTTTGCGAACAGTATACATTGTACTGATATGCAGTATGTAAAAATGCAAACTGTATCAAAGATACGTATATACAGTGTAAAAATCGTATGCATATTTTTTATAGGGGGAAAAGCCTAGTGGAAAACATAAACTAAATGTTATCAAAGTAATAGAACCATTTTATCAAATTGGAATTGATATAGTGGGACCATTACCAATTACAAGTAGAGGTAACAGATATATTGTAACAGTAATGGATTATTTTACAAAATGGCCAGAGGCCAAAGCATTGAAAAAGGCAGATGCAAAAGAAATAGCGAGATTCATTTATGAGGACATAATTTGTAGACATGGATGTCTTAAGAAAATATTAAGCGATAGGGGAAGTCATTTTAATAATTAGATAATAAAAGAATTATTAGAAGAATTTCAAATTAAACACAATTTTTCAACGCCTTATCATCCTAAGACGAATGAATTGATAGAGAGATTTAACAAAACATTATGTGAATTCTTAGCAAAATTGAGAAAGGTTGAAGAATGGAATCTGAAAGTACCAGGAGTACTATTTGCATATTGAACAAAGAAGAATAGTTCTACAAAAATGGAACCAGGATATTTAATATATGGAAGACAAATAAAAACATTAACAAATTTAGAAGATAATGAAATAACCATGGGGGAAAAAGTAAATAAATTAATTGAAGAAGTACCAAATTTAAGAATTTAAGCAAAGAAAAATATTGAAGAATCACAAGCTAAACAGAAGAAGTATCATGATAATAAAGGAAAAATTAAGAAAAAGTTTAGCATGGGAGACAAAGTATTATATTATAATGCAGCAAAAGAAAAACAATGGTCAGGAAAACTAGAAGAAAAATGGAAAGGGCCATATTATATTCATGAGGTAATTTATAGGGGATCATATAAGATTAAGACTATGGAAGGAAAAGTATTGAAAACACCAGTAAACGGGGAGTTATTGAAGGAATATATTGATAGATCAAATTTTGAAGTAATTATATGAATTTGATGGGATTCAAATTTTTAAAGCAGGCGGTAACTGTAATTGTAGATTTCAGTAAGAAATCACAAAATAACATTTCAAGTATAATATAGCGTAGGAATAATAGTTAGTAGTATTTATTATTTATTAGATAGGAAATATTTATTATTTAAACTTCAAGTATATTTTATTAATTTTAGTTTTTAGTTAAAATAGTTTTATTATAAAATATATTAACTACGTGATGAGATTATAATAGATTATGTAATGTGGCGCAGTAAGTCACATGATATAGTTACATAAAGAAGGAATAGTTAGTAACACAAGTCATGTGATAAGTCACATGATAAGGTATGAAGTAATAGGTAGTACAGTAGTACAATGATGTAATTTAGTTAGTTACAAATCACGAGAATTTTAGGAGTAAATTCTCAATCATATATATATACACGCCTCCTTTCCTTAAAATAGAGGGAGGACCAGGAAACACTAGGGCGCAGAATATTCAGGTTTTAATAAAAAATTATATTTACACATTAAAATTCTTTATTTCGATTCTTTAACCTTTTCTTATGATGAAAAGATGAAATTTAAAATTTGATTTATAAAAATGTGTTTTGGGGTAATTTTGGGATAATTTGGGAGAAATAAAATATAGGAAACAAGGAAATGTAAAATAGAAACAGGGTAAAATATGGTTAAAAATAGGAAATGCATTAATTTCATAGAAAATATTTATGGACATGGAAATATAAATGAAAATGGGGTAAAACATGTTTAAGAAATAGGAAATGTGGTAATTTCATAGAAAAATATTTAGGAACAAGAAAATCGGGATATCAATATGGAAATGAAATAGTAAAAGTAGGAAAAACTATCGCATTTTATTTTCAAGAATAAGAAATGTATTTTAGAAATATTATTTCCTTTTTGTTTGCTTGAACACCAGCAGAAATGTTGACAAAAGTATTATTATTATCATGATAATACGCTTGTATATGAAACAAATATGCAAGAAGTAGTCAATTATCTTAATAGTGCGTGGCAAAACAAGTAAACGAAGAGAGAAAACCTGCAATTTTTATGAACAAAAGGAATTGTAAAGAAAACAAACCAAGCATAACAATATTTTGGGATACCGTCGTAATCTGTGGCAACAATTTATTATTCAGAGTGGGGGATTCCTTGACAACGTTTATAAAAAAAAAAAAAAAAAAAAAAAAAATTGTGGACACATTTTCAAAACTTATAAAATTTTGTGGATAAAATCTCATAATTAAACTTATTTGGTGGAAAAATTTGAAAAAGGATCTACATAAATTATACGGATTTTCAGAAATTATAAAAGGACGATGATTTTGACCTAATGAAAAAGGATCGTTTTGAAGAACAAATATTAGAATTTATTTATTTTTATTAACACATATTATTTATTTTATATTATTAAACCAAGCACATCAATGTATTTATGATTTTATAACCAATAAATGTTACTTTTTGTTAATATCTAATGTGGCAACGTGATTTATCACGGGGTTAGATATTACACGATTTACCCACAAAAATGTCACGAAAAATCACGTGACCATATTTGTCACATGCGTCACACCCTTCCTTGTTTCCATTTTTCATGGGACGAATTTTTTCGAGGTGTGAAATCCTATTTGTCACACATTATTTGTCACATAGTTAATTTCTTAATTTCTTATAGGGTACGCTGGGGTAGTCTATGATTACGTAGATTACGTAGCTACGTAAGTACGTGATGAGAATGTAGTCACACGTATTTGTAGCTATTGTATTTGTAGTAAATACCACAAAATTTATTAAATTTAATGCCATTAAATTTCTAAATTGTGCTACAAAATTACGAAATTTAATAAATCAGTTTTTGCCGCGAAATTAATGATATGAAATTTAATAAATAATGCTAAATCACTATTTATATGACTTAATTTCAATGATTTCGGTTTTTGCAAAGAATATATGTCGCATTTTTGGAATAATGTTAGCTTGTGGATGTTGATCTGTAGAATTGTGGCCCATTCACGGAAAATGTAAATAATTTGATAAATTCCGTGATATAAGTATTATTTATTTCATGAGGAGTTGGAAATAATAGGTTTTTTTCCCGAAGGGAAAAAAGCCCTAATGTTCCCTTCCCATAAAATAAATTTCATTAAATATTAACTATTTTAGCTAAAATTAGTAATTTCTCTATGAGGCTGGGAAATAAGTAAACCAAGATTCCCGGTCATTTATAAACTCAGCTAATCACTCAAAATTAGTATAAAGGTGATCACGAGTGACACTTAGTGCGGATTAGGTTATTAATTCCGGAAATATGAGCCTTTTCGGAAAAAAGATGGAGGGCTTTTTTAATATCAATAAATTATCGGCAAAATGATTGGCAAATTCGTGATGCGTCCTTGTGCTACATGTTACAGTGTTACACGATTAAATTAAATTTATACAGACTACCAAAACAAACAATGAAAGTCGTTATACAATAAATACAAATGTTTATAATAAAGCGACTATATCAAAAACAAAAATATGGATTAATAATTTAATATATTAAAAATTAGTGTAACGATAATAATGATTTTCGGCAAATATACATTCATTACTTTGCTTTTATACATTAACTATATAAATATTTAAGAATAAATAAAGTAAAAATCATTTAAATTCATAAATTTCATAATTTATAATATTTATGCCGTGAAATTACAATTTTTAAAATGATAATTTGAAATATAAATATTGTGGCGCAACGTAATTTGATGATCTTATTTATTTTATTTATTTATTTATTGTTGAAAATAAATAAATTTTACATAAAAATACATGTAACATGTACTAAATACTAAATAGAATGTATTGAAAGAAGTCTGAAATGCTCAAATAAAATATTTGTTATGTTAAATTTCGGCCGAAATTAAATAGAAAAATTGCAGGTCTCCGATGCTAATACGCTATTAGGCACTTTTGTCAATTATCTATAGTTTTGATCGGTTGGTTATCTGTCAGTATGTCCTATTTTTACAACACTTTCAACTAAAAGTATTAATGATTCGGCAAATTTATGCAATCAACTAAATGACCGAGAATACAACAAACTGATATGAACAGAATATTAAAATTTATTGATGGCTGAGAGATTAAGGTGACAATATCTTTTCATAATTATGATCATCACAGCGCAACGACTGAAAATTAATGATTTAATATTACACGATTCCTATTGCCGATCATGCAGACTCGGCTTAATCGTAGAAATTTCATGGAATTTCATGATGATCTATGTCTGAACCGAGTTTGAATGATCGGCAATGAGGAATATTATGATGCTATGTTCACCAAATAATGGAGGCTACGTAACTACTCTTATAATCATATTACGAGTGAACTCCAACTAATGAAAATTTTGACAAGATGGAAAAACAAAAGTGTCGAATTACCTACTTAAAATGAAGTCATTCATTTTAGTCAGCGTAATCTTATAAAATCGTATGATTTGTTTTGTGAAACGCTCAACACTCATGTTGTAATACATTAATACATTACATTCATGTTGTAATAGTACATTAGTACATCACATTCATGTTGTAATACATTAATATGTTGTAATACATTAATACATAAATAATAAAGTACATTCGTTCGGATTTTTATCGTTAAACTCCAATATTCTTTTAAAAATATGGCAAACAGTTCCAATAGTAAAAATACCGATATAGTTAAACAGATTCAATGGTTTAAGGATGGAATCGCTGAAGGCTACATTAATCACTATGATTATAACGAATTTAAAAATATTAAAGCTATAGGTTATGGGGCATTTAGTAGAGTATATCAAGCTACCTGGAAGAGTTCAAATACTATCGTCGCATTAAAATCTTTTGAGAATAATAATCTTATTATGAAAGAAATTATTAATGAGGTATATAACATTATGTTTTACGTATAATTAACTCTTGATATTTTACTAAATGAAAACATAATTTTTAATTTATGCAGATAAAATTATTACATAGAGTTAGTTTTCATATAAATATTATTAAATTCTTTGGTATTACCGAAAGAAAAAGTATGAATGCTATTCTTTTTAATAGAAACTAAAATTCATTTGATAAATATATTTATTTTATTTTATTTTTTTTTTTTAATTTAGACGATGAAGATAATATAGATTCAAATTATTTGCTCATTCTTGAATGTGCAGATAGTGGTACATTGGGAAACTATTTAAAAGATAATTTTAATAAATTAGATTGGAATTTGAAATTGCAGTTCGCTATTCAAATTGCTGATGCAGTATTATGTATACATCAAAATGATATTATTCATTGTGATCTAGTATGTATTTCATTAACATTGACTTCTATTTAAAAATATATTAACTTAATTTATTTTTATAAATAGCATTCAGATAATATACTTATTCATCAGAATACAATAAAATTAGCAGACTTTGGATTTTCACGTAGATTAGCTGAAGTATCAACTCAAAAAGATATTCTTGGAATAGTACCTTATATTGATCCACAGCATTTTCAAGAGCAAACTAATAATAATAATAATGGTTATCATTATAAACCAAACAAGAAATCAGATGTATATAGTGTCGGTGTACTCTTATGGGAGATTTCGTCTGGACAAAAGCCATTTATATCTTATGATAAATTTTATCATAGGCTAAAATTAATATTGGAAATTTCAAATGGAAAAAGAGAATCACCAATTCCTAATACACCAGTTGATTACATTAATATTTATAAAGGTATATATAATTATTAGTTTCAGTATTTGTATTTAATTTATTAGTATAAAACTAACTTATCTTTAATTCCAATATATTTTAGAATGTTGGCAAAATAATCCAGATAATAGACCAGATATGCAAAAAGTATTTTCTGACCTTAAATCAATCAAATTGAATACAAATGAAATTAAAGCATTTGAATTATATAAAGAAGCAGCTGAAAAAGGTCAAATTAATGCAATAAATGATCTTGGAAATTGTTATGAAAATGGAATAGGAACTGAAAAAGATGAAACTAAAGCATTTGAATTATATGAGAAAGCAGCTGAGAAGGGACAAATTGATGCAATATTAAATCTTGGATATTATTATAAAAATGGAATAGGAACCAAAAAAGATGAAATTAAAGCATTTGAATTATATAAAGAAGCAGCTGAAAAGGGTCAAATCAATGCAATAAATGAACTTGGAATTTGTTATAAAAATGGAATAGGAACTGAAAAAGATGAAACTAAAGCATTTGAATTATACACAGAAGCAGCTGAAAAGGGTAATACTAATGCAATATACAATCTTGGATATTGTTATAAAAATGGAATAGGAACCAAGAAAGATGAAATTAAAGCATTTGAATTATATAAAGAAGCAGCTGAAAAGGGTCAAATCAATGCAATAAATGAACTTGGAATTTGTTATAAAAATGGAGTAGGAACAGAAAAAGATGAAGTTAAAGCATTTGAATTATATAAAAAAGCGGCTGAAAAGGGCAATATTAGTGCAATAAATTTTCTTGGTTATTATTATGAAAATGGAATAGGAACTGAAAAAGATGAAATTAAAGCATTTGAATTATATAAAGTAGCAGCTGAAAAAGGTCAAATTAATGCAATACTTAATCTTGGAGAATGCTATCAACATGGAATAGGAACTGAAAAAGATGAAAATAAAGTATTTAAATTGTATGAAAAAGCAGCTGAAAAAGGTGATATTATTGCAATAATTAGTCTTGGATATTGTTATCAAAATGGAATAGGAACTGAAAAAGATGAAGTTAAGGCACTTAAACTGTATAAAGAAGCAGTTGAAAAAGGTGATATTAATGTGATAAATAATCTTGCATATTATTACCAACATGGAACAGAAACTAAAAAAAATGAAGTTAAAGGATTTGAATTATATAAAGTAGCAGCTGGAATGGAAAATACTAAATCAATATATCAACTCGGAGAATGTTATTATTATGGAATAGGAACTGATAAAAATAATATTAAATCATTTGAATTTTATCACAAAGCAGCTGAAAAGGGTGATATTAATGCAATAAATGACCTCGGATATTGTTACCAACATGGAATAGGGACTGTAAAAGATGAAGTTAAAGCATTTGAATTATATAATGAAGCAGCAAAAAAAGGTGATATTGATTCAATAAATGATCTTGGATATTGTTATCAAAATGGAATAGGAACTGAAAAAAATGAAATAAAAGCATTTGAATTATATAAAGAAGCAACAGAAAAAGGTAATATTGAATCAATATACCAACTTGGGGAATGCTACTATTTTGGAATAGGAACTGAAAAAAATAAAATTAAAGCATTTGAATTATATAAAGAAGCAACAGAAAAAGGTAATATTGAATCAATATACCAACTTGGGGAATGCTATTATTTTGGAATAGGTACTGAAAAAAATGAAAATAAAGCATTTGAATTGTATAAAAAAGCAGCTGAAAAGGGTGACACTAATTCAATTAATGATCTTGGATATTGTTTTAAAAATGGAATAGAAACTGAAAATGATAAGTTTAAAGTATTCAAAGTATATAAAAATGCAGCTGAAAAGGGCGATATTAATGCAATGACTGATCTCGGATATTGTTACCAGCATGGAATAGGAATTGAAAAAGATGAGTTTAAAGCATTTGAATTATATAAAGAAGCAGTTGAGAAAGGTAGCATTAATGCAATGAATAATCTTGGAAATTGTTATCAATTTGGAATAGGAGTTGATAAAATTGAAATTAAAGCATTTGAAATGTATAAAAAAGCAGCTGAAAAGGGTCAAATTAATGCTATAAACAATCTTGGAAATTGTTATCGATTTAATATAGGAACTGATAAGAATGAAATTAAAGCATTTGAATTATATAAAGAAGCAGCTGAAAAAGATAATATTGAATCAACATACCAACTTGGAGAATGCTATTATTTTGGAATAGGTACTGAAAAGAATAAAATTAAAGCATTTGAATTGTATAAAAAAGCAGCTGAAAAGGGAGTTATTAAAGCAATTAAGAATCTTGGGTATTGTTATCGACGTGGAATTGGAATTAAAAAGGATAAAGTTAAAGCATTTGAATTGTATAAAGAAGCAGCTGAAAAAGGTAATATAAATGCAACATTTCAACTTGGATATTGTTATAGAAATGGGATAGGAACTAAAAAGGATAAGTTTAAAGCATTTGAATTATATAAAAAAGCAGCTGAAAAAGGTGACATTAATGCAATAAATAATCTTGGAAATTGTTATAAATTTGGAATAGGAACTGAAAAAAATGAAGTTAAAGCATTTGAATATTATGCAAAAGCAGCTGAAAAAGGTAACATTAATGCGATAAAAGATCTTGGATATTTTTATGCATATGGAATCGGAACTGAAAAAAATGAAATTAAAGCATTTGAATTATACAAAATTGCAGCTGAGGAAGGTGACATTAATGCAATAAATAATCTTGGAAATTGTTATCGATTTGGAATAGGAATTGAAAAAAATGAAGTTAAAGCATTTGAATTTTATGCAAAAGCTGCTGAAAAAGATAATAATAATGCAATACTAAATCTTGGATATTGTTATAAAAATGGAGTAGGAACTGAAAAAAATGAAGTTAAAGCATTTGAATTATATAAAGAAGCAGCTGAAATAGGTCAAATTAATGCAATAAATGAGCTTGGAGTTTGTTATGAAGACGGAATAGGAACTGAAAAAAATATAACAAAAGCATTTGAATTATATAAGGAAGCAGCTGAAAATGGTCAAATTGATGCAATACTAAATCTTGGATATTGCTATAAAAATGGAATAGGAACTGAATGTAATGAAAATAAAGCATTTGAATTATATAAGGAAGCAGCTGAAAAGGGTCAAATCAATGCAATAAATGAGCTTGGAATTTGTTATAAAAATGGAATAGGAACTGAAAAAAATGAGATTAAAGCATTTGAATTATACAAAAAAGAGGCTGAAAAAGGAGATACTTATGCAACAAATAAGCTTGGTTCTTGTTATCAACTTGGAATAGGAACTGAAAAAGATGAAATTAAAGCATTTGAATTATATAAAGAAACAGCTGAAAAAAATGATATTAATGCAATAAATAATCTTGAAATTTGTTATCGATTTGGTATTGGAACTGAAAAAAATGAAGTGAAAGCATTTGAATTGTTTAAAAAAGCAGCTAAAAAAGGTCATATTATTGCAATGAATAAGCTTGGATATTATTATCAAAATGGAATAGGAACTGAAAAAAATGAAATTAAAGCATTTAAATTGTATAAAGAAGCAGCTGAGAAAGGTGATATTAATGCAATAAATAATCTTGGAGAATGCTATCGATTTGGAATAGGAACTGAAAAAAATGAAATTAAAGCATTTGAATTATATAAAAAAGCAGTTGAAAAAGATGATATTTATGCAGAAAATAAACTTGGATATTGTTATCAAAATGGAATAGGTACTGAGAAAGATGAAGTTAAAGCATTTGAATTATATAAAAAAGCAGCTGAAAAGGGTCAAATTAATGCAATACGAAATTATGGATATTGTTTCCAATTTGGAATAGGAACTGAAAAAGATGAAACTAAAGCATTTGAGTTGTATAAAAAAGCAGCTGGGAAGGGTAATATTATTGCAACAATTAATCTTGGTGAATGTTATCAATATGGAATTGGAATTGAAAAAGATGAAATTAAATCATTTGAATTATATAAAAAAGCAGCTGAAAAAGATAATAGTCATGCAAAGAATAAGCTTGGATGTTGCTATCAAAATGGTATAGGGACTGAAAAAAATGAAAATAAAGCATTTGAGTTTTATGAAAAAGCTTCTGAAAAAGGTCATATTATTGCAATAAATAATCTTGGAAATTGTTATCAAAATGGAATAGGAACTGAAAAAGATGAAATTAAAGCCTTTAAATTACACAAAAAAGCAGCTGAAAAAGGCAGCATTGAATCAGAATATCATCTCGGAGAATGCTATCATTTTGGAATTGGAACTGAAAAAGATGTAATCAAAGCATTTGAATTGTATAAAGCAGCAGCTAAAAAGGGTATTATTAAGTCAAAATATCAATTAAGTGAATGCTACTTTTATGGGATTGGAACTGAAAAGGATGAAATTAAAGCATTTGAATTATACAATGAATTAGCTAAAAAAGGACATTTTGATTCAATAAATGATCTTGGATATTGTTACCAACATGGAATTGGAACTGAAAAGAATGAAGTTAAAGCATTTGAATTGTATAAAAAAGCAGCTGAAAATGGTCATATTACTTCAATAAATAATATTGGTGAATGTTATCAACATGGAATAGGAATTGAAAAAGATGAAGTTAAAGCTTTTGAATTATATAAAGAATTAGCTGAAAAAGGCCATATTTATTCATTGTATAATCTTGGATATTGTTACGAAAATGGAATAGGAACTAAAAAGGATGAAATTAAAGCATTTAAATTATATAAAGAATATGAAAATAAGTTATAGTACCTTTGTTTAATAGGGTTAGTATGTATTATTAACATATTAGTTAATAATTAGATACTATTATATGACCAATATAATTATTTCCTATCCAATTGTTTTTATTATAAATATTTTTTTTTATCTTTACTGTCAATCCAATTGTAATCAAAGTAAAATTGTTATTATATATTTTGTATATTACTTAAACTATTAAATAAAAGACTAATAATTAATATTACTTAAACTATTACTATATAAAAGACTGATAATTACTAATTTTTATAGCTATATATAACAAATTCAGATGTCAAATTTAATTAATTTATACCCCTTAACAATATTTTTTATAAAGATTATTTTAAAATATATAGACTATTTATTTTTTTTATATAAAAAGAAATATGAAAATTCAATAGTAGTTTCCTTTTGTTATGAGAAATTGATGTTATGATTGTTATATGAAAAATAGTGTTGCAACCATTGGTCCTGTGGAATTACCCACTAGGATATAATTCTTTGTTATTAAATAGTATTTTTTTATAATTTTTTTTATATAGATATATGTAGATTTAATATAATATGATGATAATATTATAATATTATTTAAAAGTATATTTTTCCAAAATTAAACATAAAAATATTAGTAAAATAAATTATAGTTTTTATAAAATATGACTAGATTTGTAATAATGCATATAAATATATGTAAATAAACAATTATTTATCAATTTAATTTTAAACTTATTTCTTTAGTGACACAAAAAATTTAATAATTTTTTAGGCAAATTCAAAAATATGCAAACCATTAAAAAAAGAGGAGGATGAAGCAAAATTAAATTATATAATATTATTCATAAAATAAAATTTTGAAATAAAAATTAATTTAAATTATTAATGTGAATTCAAATTGAAATTAAGATACTTTCTGAAAACCAATATGACGTCTTAATGTCAACAGAATGTCAGTCATGGTCAGTCATCAGTCATCATAACTGGTCAAGAACCTTTGACTGACCGACTGACTGTTTAACTGACTGTTTGACCGACCAGTCTGACCGACCATTTAACTGATCTTGAAAATGTTTGTGAAATATTTTTTTTTTATGAAATACTTAATAAAAAACATTTTCACAACGTTTTCTATTAAAATAATTAAAAAGCATTTTTTTATTAAATTTTATATTAAAAGATATTTTACAAACATTTTCAGGATCAGTTAAATGGTCAGTCAAATGGTCAGTTAAATGGTCAGTCAGACCGGTTGGTCAAACGGTTGGTCAGATGTCTTTGACTGACCGATATTGGTCATAGTCATAACCGGTTAATAACTGTGACCATAAATAATCTTGGATATTGTTACAAAAATGGAATAGGAACTGAAAAGGATGAAGTTAAAGCATTTGGTTTATATAAGGAAGCAGCTGAAAAAGGCAATATCAATGCAATAAATAATCTTGGAGATTTTTATTTTAATGGAATAGGAACTGAAAAGGATGAAACTAAAGCAGTTGAATTATATAAAGAAGCAGCTGAAAAAGGCAACACTATGGCAATAAATAATCTTGGATATTGCTATCAAAATGGAATAGGAACTGAAAAAGATGAAACTAAAGCATTTGAATTATATAAAGAAGCAGCTGAAAAAGGTAGTATTAAAGCAGTAAATAATCTTGGAGAATGTTATCAGTATGGGATAGGAACTGAAAAAGATGAAACTAAAGCATTTGAATTATACAAAAAAGCTGCTGAAAAAGATGTTATTCAGTCAATATATCAACTTGGTGAACACTATTTTTATGGAATTGGAACCAAGAAGGATGAAATCAAAGCATTTGAATTATATAAAGAAGCAGCTATGCAAGGAAATTTTGATTCAATTAATGATTTTGGTTATTGCTACCAACATGGAATCTAATATTTAAAAAACACTGCAATCACGTGGGCGTTATGTTTAGACTACCCACATAAATAACTATTTACAAATTGTATAACCGCAGTGCGTGACATACATGACGCACTAACATCGATCTTATTAGTAATAATAAAGGCAGTTACGCATTTTTAAATTAACTTTATTCCCTTTCCCTTTCTTCAACAACGAAAAAAGAGAAGCAAAAAAAAAAGAACCCACCACGCGTACCTAAATGGAAAGAGAGTAGAGGTTAGAATGAACGAAAAACAAAACAAAACAAACAAAACAAACAAAAAACAAAAATAAGTCGCACCTTAGAGCTGAAGAGCCAGGACCTAAATGGAGAGAGTGAAGGTAAGAATGAGCGAAAAGTGAAACAAAACAAAGAACATAAACAAAACTAAACAAAAAATGCACCTTAGGGTCGAAGAGCCAAAAGAACTGGGACTTAAATGGAGAGGGTAAAGGTTAGAATGAACGAAAAACGAAATAAAGCAAACAAAAAAATGAAAATAAGTTGCACCTTAGAGCCGAAGAGCCAGGACCTAAATGGAGAGAGTAAAGGTAAGAACGAGCGAAAAGTGAAACAAAACAAACAACACAAACAAAACTAAATAAAAAATGCACCTTAGGGTCGAAGAGCCGAAAGAACTGGGACCTAAATGGAAAGGGTAAAAGTTAGAACGAACGAAAAATGAAATAA